>JAUMTS010426600.1:0-13644 GCA_032273385.1 Ophiopholis aculeata | reverse complement strand
CAAACTAACGTTATGTACAACATGTTTCAATGTTACATGGTTACAAACCAAAACATAGGCCTAGCATTTAGTTATTTAAGAAATTCGTAGATGCTACATAAGGGGTATCAAGTCAATTTTTGTTTTGAACTGTGGTAATGCGGTTTGTTACGGTTTTTGGTTTTTAAAACATTATTTCCTGAAGTTGACATTCCAATAAGGCATCCTGCTACTTGAGGTCTTAATAATTATTGAATTTGAAGGACACAAGTCTGCATGAAGAGATGAAGGGTAGATGATTCTTGAACTTGTTTCGAGGTACGACCGTACATGTATGCTAAACAAGCATGCTCAATACTTGTAAGTTGTAGATGTCCAAGTTTGTCTGTCAAAATCATTAGGAGGAAGAGTATACAACGTCTGATTTTTTTTTGGTTTGCTTTGGTTTTGTAAATGCTGTTGTTTGAATTCCGTAATTTGATTAACATTTGCAGTCAACATTCGGCTGCAAACAAATATTTGAATCTAATTATGATATCAATAAAAGTCATTAATCAAAAATAACAATAATCTTACATACACAGACATATTATTGGATTATCTGACATACCAAGTAGATATCTCACTCATGGACATACCTAATATGAATCATGGTCAACAAATTATTGTCTATAACTTGCTTACACGTACACCCATGTCCGAATGATAAATAACCGGAAGCACCCCCACCTAAAACAATTTAAATTATTTTATAATGTTATTGGTCTTTAATTTTCGGTCACTTGAGCACCAGTTATGAGGATCAATAATATATTTTAATTATGCATGCAGATAGACGTGCTTTATATGTTCCGGTTTGATGTTCTTTTCCTGTCACCGTCCTTCAAGAAAAATATTAATACATAAAATTACAATGATATTAAGCAAAACAAAATCATGTTTACAATATTGTGCTTCAAAGGATCAAACAAAAATATCACTTTTTTTTTAGCTCAACCTGTTTTTGTATCTGTTTGGCTTGTTTATTAGAAACTGTCCTTTTCCCTTATTCTTGTTTCTCGGTTCGTGTTGCTATACCCATTAATATGGGCAGCATTAATCCCTGAAGTAAATGTACCAAACTTTCTAAATAATCAGAACGCTTTTTAGCAGTCCCATAATTTCTGTGATCGGTATTTTCCGTGCTGGTTCCATTATTATAAGTAGTCTATTAAATAGGTTCAAATCATTTACCTTCGACGTGTATAAAGTATAATCACAATCATCGTTGAAAGAGAACTGACTTGAAAGCCCATTTTTCAGTGCAGCACAAAAACCCCAATGTCATGGCCGCAGGACACAGAAAGTTACATTGTAGCAAAAAAAGTAAATAGCCCGCCTATATGAACAGAGGAATTGACTTGCTACATGTGTAAAGAATCGCTAGCACGAGATACAGTTCAACTTGGTTGGATTAGATACGGCATAATAATATGGATTCTATTGTTCGTTTTGATTCATACAAATACCTGGCGGGTATTTCGCATTGCCATTCTAGTGGCATGCAAAGTCAGTATTGTTTAATATTGGCCTTTATTGTAATTTAATGCATAGCTGCCAGGTCAAATTAGGAAACCTTTACTTAAACTATTCTACCCCTTAAAAAGATCCCGTTCAAGAATTTCTAGTTAAAATCGTCAATGATAGAAAGAGCACGGGCCTTCAATTTTAAATTGCCTGAAAACTTCTGTCCCGTTTTTCTCTCAGCCGGCCAGAGCTTGGTGTCAAACGTGCTACGACTCTAGTACGAGAGCATTGGCCTGGACTGTGCATTGTTAGCCGATTACCTTAAATGCCGGGCATTAGCCGTTATAACACTAATGCCCTAGTAATTATCAAATGTTATTGACCGTGATGATCCACACCCAGCGGCCATTTTCTGTTGAGATGCTTGCAACTGTTTCGCCTTTAGAAATTGGCATTACTGTTGTTTCTAAAAGTTGCGTTCTTAACCTTCGATATCTCAATGTCCATGCGTGTGTGCAGGATACCTATACGATCCGATGGCCAAACTAATGACTATTTGACCAAGTTCAATTAACGCAAGTTTGCGGTCAATGAGAGGACAGCAATTGCCGCTAGGGATGCGCCGAACCCCGAACTGCCGTAGAGAGCAAACCAAGAGAGCGCGGTGATGAACTTGAAGATAAACTAAATATCAACGAGCGATTTTGAGATCTAGAGAGATTTCAAAAGATGCGGAGATTGCAAAGCCTGGCCGGCCACATCAGAAGCTATACCGACGATTTACGTAACAAGTGATGAAATGTTGTTTGTTATTAAGTTAAGTAACGTAAATTAATAAGAGATGTCAAAATGACCCTCTCACTTTCATCACAGCATAAGATATTATTACTTAGATGTGTTAGTTGTATCACCGCATGTACTTCTTGACCAGGTATTCATTATGTATAAAAAGCTTGCGCATGGAATCTCATACAGAAATACACTACTACAAAATACCGCAAACAAATGGGCATGCGATGGTTGGTTCTTGATTAATGGTGTATCTACGTTTTTCTATCATTTTGAACGGCAAGTTTAAAACAATTTTGGCAGCATGAACGAGACCACCAAAGAACAACCTTACTTAATCTACATATAGTCATTTTTCTATCACAATAGCTTTGACGCATCCATGGTAATGATAATGGTTTTATGACACTATTGCTGCTATCAAGAACAACATGGTTTTGATTGAATTAGGTTCTATTTTGAAGGAAAATATTGTGTTTAATGGGCCATAAAAGAATGAAATTAAGTTGGCAATTTCCAGTCTTCAAGTGTTACATTTCTTTTTGTGGATATAGAAGACGTTGTTGACCTATTCAAATAAGTGGTTGTTACTATATATAAGATACCAAGCATCAAGGTAACTTATTCTTTGCTGAAAAGTTCCAAGATTTAATTCAATTGTTCATGTAATTAGGTTTAACAATAATACGGTACGATGGGAAGTGGTCAAATAGTTATTAACCCTGGCTATCAGTTTCATGTACGGATGATTTCGACTTTAGATTGACCAATTTGACGAATTGCTTACAATGGGTATTGAAAGAACTACTTTTCCTACGCATACAAAGCATTGTGGCCTCTCGTATCTCGTAGTCGTATGGACCTTCGGATCATCGATTTTCTAACTTCGTTGTCCACAACTTTCGATAATTCAGTTAATCAAATAGAACAACATTCTAATAAGATCAGGATAATTTACACTTTAACTTTTACACACTAACAAAAATGTGATGTTACGCTGCTTTTTACCTCTATGTCGTTGATTTATATCCCGCCCACCGTTTTTTGAACAGCATTAACGCGTTGATTAATAGCTTTCTCATCCAGGGATGAGGACACGTCTTGCCAAAAAAAGAATAGGCATAATACAACTGTCATTGAATGCAGACAAATGTTACAAATCAGTGTTAATAGTGTGTGAATCAGACATGTATCACTCCGCACATAAAGAAACTGGCACAATCTGGAACGAATCCATTGTACAAAGTGCATTGCAATCACTTTTTGTTTTGTACTTGATCAGTATTAGGCGTAAAATAGTTCATGAACTTTTACTAAATGGAGCAAACAATATAGTCTCGTCTGAAAGCGCAAAGCACATAGTACCCCTTTTACATGTTTTAATCATAAACTTTCAATCGTTTTTTTCTTCAGTAGTATTATGTGAGTTTTATGGTTTGATTTTACGCTTCACTTTTGCATTTACTATTTAGGCCACAATTAGTTTGTTTTCATGCTCGAGAAACTGCTTGCCTCTAATATCTGTAAATTGTCCTTATCTTGATATGTCGGTGATCATTGCAAAACATCAGAACTTCTTCCCTGAAGAATTCGCTCAAAAATGCTGTGTTGCTTTTAATATCTATGTGAATTATGTTGAAAACAAATATCTGAAGAGAAATTAAGGTTAAAAAGATTAATAGAAAAGATTATTCAAGATTTATGATGCTATAGAATGTTAATTTTTTGATATGAAAGTCAACTTATGTGATTATTATTATGGTGATCCAGGCAATACAGCAAATACATTGATATAGTTTGAAACGAAAAGTCATGGCCGGCTACAGCAGATGTATAATTCAAGGATGTCTTGAACCAACATATTACGAACCCTGGGGGAATACTGACAGATTAAAAATTAAAAAATACAAAAGATGAGAATACATTTATTTTTACTCATTTGTATTTAGAGACCTACATTAATGATTATTTGTAACTCAAATGAATACACACACTGCTAACTATGGCCTTGTTACACCCACCCAAATTGTCACTTTGAGCGTTCGTTCGACCATGGTTCGACTGATTTGCCCGCTGTTTGGTATTGCAAACTAAGAACAAAGTGACAGTTTTTGGACAAAAAGCATTTCATAGCCTTTTTTGGTTGTGTGTATACGCTAATACTATATAGACTTTACGAGAAAGTTGTACGTATTTAGTTACACCATAAAGACCACGTAGACGGACATATTATAATTAAAATTGTCAATGCTACGAGACATGGTTGGATATAAGCTATTCATACAATTCCTGAACATTCATAATATTAATAGACAAATTAAAATATCAGATTAATTTTTTATAGGCACTAAGTTCAAGTTCGACAAGAATTTCAAAATAAAAATACGAATAAATTGTATTGTATGTAAGCTAAAAACAGTGCGGTTGGTTATAAAACAAATACAGTGTTGTATTAGTAATACAATTCCGAATTATACAATTCTGCATTTGAACTCTTAATAAACCCTGATTTTAAATCATATATGTTGGACCATGATTAGATCTTTATGAAAATCAAACATAAATAAATATATGCTTTCATAAATGATCAACATTAGTCTGGGTTTTTTTAGGTATCAACGGCATTGATAATTTAACAGCGAGTAAATGATCCAAACAACAAAAACGATTTCTACTTTATAGCTATCTTCATTAGATAGGTCGAGGACAAATCTCTATAGGTTTACGGTCACTGTAATTTCAAAGCGTTACATTTTAAAAATGAAGTTGGCTTGTCCCATGTTCGCGACTGAACTTGAAATCATCGAGTGTAACCCCCAATTCCCATATCGTCCCAATGTTAAATTTGAGGTTTTATTTTTGCCAGCACTTTTTCGGTTAATTGTGCATAACTCATTGAAAACAATAAAAGTGCTATGATCATCGTGCTGTTTACAAATTATCACGGATTTTATTTTAATACACATTTTGACGCAACAACTAACATAACCAATTAAAGTTATCAATAAGTCAATTACCAGAACAACATGTTTCAGATCATTAATTCAAGATGTTTTTAATTTAACCACGATCTTCTGCTGAGTAAGCAAATAGATAGTCTGTTTCGAGGGAGGTAGGTGTGTGCCTTTTTGGTTCAAGGTACACGGTAGTTCACGGTGTTGTTTGGTAAACCACCAATACAAGAAAACGCGTAATTGTTGTCACCGCAAGATGACAGTTCTCTTGTTTACAAATGCTGGTGCCCACTCTTGGTTACCTTTCTTATTACTATACTATAGAGAGGATATACTAATTGTATAAGGATATCATTGCATCAGAGCATTTCATATTTTCAATCGGGCAGACCAATTAATAAAATGACAATTACGACACGGCGGTCTGAGGCTTGGGAATGAACTTGCCCACTTGAATCAATAATGAAATTGTTTTGGCTTTTTTTAAATGCTAGGCGTTGACGCTGTTGTCTGGTGTTCAGACAAATATTCCAAGTAAGACTTCTTGATAACCATAACCAAGCCATCAAATTAACTAGTATTCAATAGTCACAATCGCTATTCAAATCGACATGGCATCAAGGCATGTTCAGCAACAATTGAACATGCTTACAACATGTTGACACAAATTGACGATTCAAAACCTCATGTCGCCAATTTGCATCTTTCAGTCTGCGCCTAGATGCTAATTATTCCTGCATAACAGTGAACGAAAGCTTACACTTGTTGGTTTCTAATATTCAATGGTGGTCATCTCTGAATGTTCTTTCCGCTACAATTTTCTTCCAATTTGCTCCACAATTAAACTTATTATCCTCAAAATGGGAGACGTGGTGACTTCAGTATGGTAAAGCGGTGCTTTTGAACTCACTCGCATGTTTTCTTACTTTAATTGTTAATTCTTTAAAAAAAATCCGAACCACTGTCTTTTTCGTTGAAATTAGTCATTTCCCCTTTGTTTGAACGATTTGTTCTTAATTAGGCATAACAATGTTGATTATAAGAAAGGTTTTCAACAAAATAAACTGTTTGAGGTTATTTGTAAGAACCGAACTTTATAGTGACATTCTTTTTTGGGTAGAAAATGAGACGTGCTCTTTCAAACATAAGCAAAAATAAAGGCGCCATTCAAATATTCACATAATTTTGCAACAAATCATACTGTTCAAAGAGAAGCGGTAACTGTATTCAAGTCATTGATTCGAACTTCACTGCACTTTTGCTGCTGTTTGCTAATGAAGTTTTAACACGCGAAATTTGATTGATGATTTTTGGGTACCTTTGGCATATGAACCCAAAAATCTTTATATGATTAAGTGAAAAATATTTCAGCATAACACTTTGTTAGTTAAACAATGCATTTTGATTTTAATCTTAATTAACAAATATTTTAAACACAGCACCTCATTCATGAAACAACAATGTCTTTGTAATTTAAAACAAATGTTTTCTTACATATTAACCACATATAACAATATTTGTATTTGTTATTTCATATATTGATGCTGTTAGGGGATACCCTCCCAGTCGGTTTACTTTTCGGTAGTATTTTGATCTTAGATTATTTTCATCTATCTTGACTAATGTGTCTGCTTTAGTAATAAAGTCATGCTGAACTACTTCCACGGCCACGGGCGCAATATAAGGACTCGACTGCTCAATGCTGACAAATTACTTACAAACAAGTTTTAAAGTTAATCAACAATCGTTACAAGCCACAGGAAAAATAGACTTTTAACTCTTACAAACAACACGAACATGATCAAAGAAGTGCATTAATCTTTTGGATTTGAACATGAAATATACACGTGCATACCACCGCAGAAGAAAGAGAACACACAGTCGATTGTTTTGTTACAAGATTGTTACAATCAAACCAATTCAATACATTTAACTTTAAAAGTACATTTACCTGAACTTCAACTTCTTAAAGATGCCAATTTCAATAAAGGACAAGCATATTGAAGTAACTATCCTAACTTGTTAATATCTATTTTTTTCACACTGGGGTTAGCTATTTAGCTATAGCTAGACGAACAACAACATCCAAACGATATAGTACAAATTACTATTTTTAAACCTAGTGCACTTGTACTTTTCAACAACTGTTTCCACTTCTGCTTATCTGTCAATCTTAACCATATATTCGAGGCATGGGAATCTTCAAATACTCATTAGGCCACCACACAACTAAAGAAAATAAATTGCTCCTTAGTGAGACAAACTATCACGTATGATCTAGTGATCTTGTTAATGGATACTAGGAAACCTCAACAATTCAGTTATTTCAGTACATCAACTAGACAATTCAGTGTTTTCTATCTCCTATTGCATGTAATCAAAAATGCTTTGTACACTAGTTTGATTTTGATGATTGTCTTGTTAGCTGTTTGTAAATGTTGTATACGTATCTTGCATTTGAAATCAAGAATCCCGGCTTCTTATCAACTACATCTTCTTGTTAGCTCAACTTCAAAGAAGTTTTTAATCAACGTTAATATTTGTATACAGGTGCACAGAAAGTTAACAATAAATTACTATATTTCGGTTAAATTAATCCAAGACTAACATTTTTAAATGACACATCATAAAATAGCAATATAAGTTAAAACTTTTAATCTGTTTTATGTCATTTGCATTTACACGAAATTGTATGAGTTAAAACTGAGATATTGCAATCTATTTTAGTTTTGTGACATTAAATTGATTAAGATTAAACATCTTTATTGGTTTTGCTGATGTTAACGAGCAGATTGTGGTTTGTTAATATGTCTTGAAAAAAATCAAACATTTCAAGAAATTGACAGTTGAAGAATCAGCAAGTCAATGTGTAATGCTAAAACTTTAGTAAAATATAATAATCCTACCATTTATCAAACCACTTTGAGCTTTGCATTTGATGTTTGACAGCATTTGTTCTTTTCTCTTCTGTCGGGTTTTCTCTTTTTAAATACCACGAACCGGCAGGTGTCAGGAATCTCATTGTTTGAAACCAATCCGCAGACACCAGCAAAAGAAATGACCGAAACACCTAGGATTGAGATAATGAATATGACAGGAAATACAAATATTTTGTGGTCTATAAAACGGACATTAAATTGCCAAAAACATATTTCGTGTTGGATTTGAATTGTTTTTCTGTTTCGAAGAGCGGAGCGTAACGTATGGTGCAATCAAAGAAGTTGGAGACAGTCGAGGTCTGAGGATTTTAATTGGTTTAATTAAAATTCACGGTGTGTCCATTTTGGTGTGTGAACTTGTTGATTGACTCCAACAATGGAGGTTGTTGGACGTCTTCAAGCATTTCAGATTGTGGGAATAGCCAAAATTATAGCCACCACATGCACAGTAGAAAACTATTTGATAAATATGAGCTGCTTATAACTACTATCTTCAGTAGATAGCATTACGATATACCATATCTGGTAAATATAAGTTACGTCATTATGTGGTTATAGCATCGTAAAGATCATATCTTTTGATATAATATAATAGAACAAATAGTACAAATGTGCATGGGATGAAACAATATTTTCCTTGATAGTGTGCAGTTGGTTGAAAGCTGTACTTAATAAAATACTTTGAAAAGTGTAAGGAAATGGCAAACAAATGCGGCATTAAGACTAATGTGAAACATTATCCCAAATGTGATTTGATTGGTTAACAAACTAGACTAGCGACCTAAGCTAACCCAGACAGACATAATTGAAATATCTCTCACCCATGAATTTGCTACCAATATTTGCAACTTTCTGGGTCGGTGCAAATGTAAGACACAACACCCCGAACGATTGACATGCTGTATATTCGCGCCTAAAAACGTGTTAAATTCTCCAATAACACATCTATCCCCAAGCAAAATTGTGTATAGAGTTTTAATGGCATCGTGGAGGGTATTAAGCCAGTATTATTTGCTACCAAAACTTTGAATTTGGTGGGCTAGTATAGACTTTCAATCCATTTGGAGAGGTGCGGACAGAATCAAATTTGCTGGGTTGTTAAACTGAAATACTTTACCTTATGATGTTTTTATTAACTCTTTTAGACTTAATTTGATGCTTAATCGTGAGTAGGTGGGTTGGGCGTCTACTCATATCATTTGGTACTAATTTGATTTGTCAACAGGGTAGTAATAAGCTTTATCTCTAATCTTAACGAATTTATGTTTTTTTTCTTTCTATCTTACAGATACCAACAACTGAATTAGAAGGAGGCAATACAAATTTCCATCGAGTCGATGAATATTTAAGATTCTTAACTGCAAAAAACGATACAAATAGAGTGTGGTCCAAAATAGTCAGAAGAAGTCCGTATTTGAACAGAGGGAGTAAGAGATCGGGCAGAAGAGCCTCAGGAAAATCAAGATCATGTAAGTGTACAAGGGGTAAAGCTTTATTTACCGTAACCTAATGAATGTTTTCTTCCCCTATGGTTAAAATTTATTTTGTATTATGAAACTTTTGACAGCGAAGCAAAAGGTGGACATTTGCTGTAAATGTTGCGTTTTACTAACATTTTTTATTTGAGAATAATTGATGACCGCGTTAGACCGACGCGTTTCTCCTTCCATAAAACAAAATCTTTGCGTCTAATATAAATGTTTAAACTAGTGACAAATCCAAATCTACAAAGTTACGACTGTCATCTTGTCAAGTAAATCAACATCTTTTATCTTAAATGGTAACTGATTGAGTTCTAATGCCAAGTAACCATAATCTCTTTCCCTTAATGAAAAGTGATTAATCACTGAAATCACAGAGTTGAGGTCATTAACTTAGTGGTCATTTCGACGGTAAAACAAAGCTACACACAACTTCACATTAAATGTCATTGAGCCGATTTCTTTTTGTTCAAAAATGCTTAGTTCGGCAAGATGTTGTACATAGTAGAAAAATTGAAGAGTTTACCAAAGCTGATTTCGACTGGTTGCATATATTTTACGTAAATGACTGATTTTGACTCATTTCCGTCAAAAATACTTTGTTGGCTTTGAAAACTAAGCAATTTAAACTCATAATTTCAGTTTAGTTCAACTTTTTCATTGTATTTATGTCGTTAAGTTTTCCAACGAAATATTCAACGGTACGGAACGCATATACTGTAACAAATTGATCAAAATCAATTAAATGAAATGGTGCGAGAATGTTTTGTGAATGGACACTCTCTTCCAGATAAAGTACTAACAGTATCACACATACTAATTGGGAAAACTTTAAGTAAAGTAATACCTTACTTATTATCAGATTTTGACTCATATTTTCTTTATTCTTTATATTCTATGACACCAAAAGTTGAAAATTTTATTTTTCACATGGAGGCTTGTGCAAGATTGCGTGGCGAACTTTATGCTTGGTGCCTCGTTAGTTGTTACTGATACACACCGTTGATGATGAAAAACGTAAATACGTCACCAACACAATACTTTGGTTCGATATTTGGCCCGACTTGTTGTAGTTGTATAGCGAAAGACTTTTATAAAATTCAAATGCAAAATCCATGGTATTTTTGTGTTAATTTGGCCCTTTCTGGTATATAGCTTGCATTCAGTGACCTTTTTTTGATCTGGGTTTTGTGCTTATGAAATATAATAAAAATTAGATTAATATATAATATTCCATCTGATATGAACTGGATGGAATATAGGTGGGTACACATGCAATTCTACTTGAATTCTCTGGTAGAAATTCTTTCTATTCACTTAAAATGAATGGAATCACTCCCTGGCTGTCACTGACCGGTCAATTCAAAGAATGCAAAGATTTCTTTTACTTTATTTAGATTTATCTTATTTTATTTGTGTTCCGACAGAAATATAAATCAATATGTTTTTTCAAAAATAACCAATTCATCAACGTCTGCTGTCATCAAGTCTTAACAAGAAAACGTTAATTAAGCAATGCAAAATAAGCTAGCTAATATTAGAGTAATTAGAAATATTCTGCGTCACCACATATTTTCGCCACACTTAGATAGGTCTATTGTAGATTATCAAAATACCACAGTTCAATGTTTCTACTAAAACATACTTTTCCCTTAAATGTATCTTTTGGATTAATGACATGTAAGCAATTTCAACATAATGCTATGCAGTAAATAGTACCAAATAGCATTATAGTGAAGCTGCTTACAGTTTGTAAAACCAATTTCACTACAATGATACGTGTTGGTATAATGGCATGTAAGCTATTTCGCAATAATGCTATGGTGTACTGTTTACTTCATAGCATTATGGTGAAATCGCGTATCTGCAAATAATCTGGAAAATATGTACGACGGGGCATGTGCTTGGTATATACAACAATTAGAGACAGGCTAAACCGTAGAACAATAGTGTTCAAGAGGTGATAAAAAAACAATTATTTCATGTGTCCACATACGCTATGGTAGTATTGTGTGCATGTTTAGGACTGCCATATGTTACCAGGCCAACAAGTGACTTGTTATCCATGGTTCATAGACAATCGAATGACCATGACGTATTCAGGGGTAGAGTCATTTTACCTGCAATTAGTATGACCCGATTGAGGCCAGGTACAGGTATACTTGCCAAAAGTCACCCAAGAAAATCGAAATAATTATGGCGATCAATTTTACCAAGAAATATTTGAGCAACAGAAAAAATAGCTCATTTGTTCTGATTCTAAAAATTCATAAAATTATTTTGATATATTCTAATTATATTCTAATTTCTATTATACATGAGCGGTCTTTGACCATGATTGATTTTTTGTTGTTGAAATATTATACAATATCAGATACATGAAATTTTCCAAATGATTTCATTACATAACACACATCAACTATAATGTACTTTATTTAGAAAAATAGAGTACCCAACTAATCATATAATTTTTTCATGATCCAGTTCATATCTTTTTGACAATAGAAGCATCACATAATTCTTTAATCCAATGCCGAACAGACAGTAAATCATACATTATGAGAATATAATATTCAACATGTAAAACAAAAATATCTACACCCCAAGGTCTGACTTCACTCTGTAGGTAATGATAAACACTAATGGGGCAGTTTATTTCCATTTTAATTCAGCACATTTTGTTTTTATTCGTATGAAAGCAAATGTTTTGGGAAAGTAATATCATAGTTTAGAAAAGCGAGTTTTATAATTATCACCCCAAAATAAGTTCCCATATTGTTGTCTGGCGTACAAAGAAGAACAATGACGTATCAAATGAGAAATAGCACAGTATAAACAATGAGATTTAATTGTTACATGTTGACCAACGGTCTAAAGCTGTATTACAAATGACTCTCACACTCACAAGACGTTAACCACTCTGAACTTCATCTTAGAAATAAGACCTTACTTTTGTGAAATCAATCGCATGTTGTGATTTCAAGTAGCGTTATACATAACATATTTTGAAAGGTTTTGACTGAAAATTAGTACTAACTTAAGTATATAATGTAACATTGTTGCTGTGCCTATCTGTGTCTGTCAACATTACAAATAGGCTAAAAACTGATGAAGACACACATGATACATGCAATGTGTTGAAGGCTTTCCCTGGTGTGTTATAATTTACGCCTACTGCAATTTACCTACATCAAACAATGATAAATTAACCTAAATCATGCCACATATAGCATGTATAGAAAGTTGAAAACGTGCTACTGTTTTAAAACTTGTTTTGAAATATGTAACACTTTTTATACTATCCAAGGTTTGTTTTTCAGAACAAATGTGTCCAGTTTCCGTTTCACATGTAATTTTGATAATCAAATGTGTTTAATTTGCCAGATAATTATGACCTATCATTGATTCAGGGACAGGATTGTTGGATCTGTTTATATTACCCCCATTTTGGCTTGACTTGCGATGTAAGACAGAATTTACCTACTGTAATACAGGAATTAACAGTTAAAACAGAGGCTTCTAATTTAACACGATGGAAGGTTATAAATTAAGGTCGAAAAGCACACATTCAGTGACATTCTATTATTTGATGTTTACGCCCTCGAATATCCATTGATGAAATGAAGTACTAGTAGACAAAAAGATATCGATTTCATCAAACTGGAAAGTCAGTAAAGAACAACTAGATTTTATAGATATCTTTGGCGTATTGTGCTTGGAATTTGTTTTCGCTGTAAATAAGGTCCACTGGTCTTTTCAGCAAATGAGAGATAGCAATATAGCAATTAGTTAAATTCACACTCAAAAATAATAAATACGAAAACAATAGTATTTAACAAAGGACTGTGACCTGACCTGACCCCATGTCTGACCTCTACCAAGAAGGTCAAAGACAAGTTTGAAAGAGATGACTAAAGAATCCTTTTTGTCGAGCTCCCTTGGGGGAAGCTCGTCTTAGGTACCACTTCAGTTTTGAAGGCGTGGGTCTGTGGACAG
>JAUMTS010425489.1:0-13645 GCA_032273385.1 Ophiopholis aculeata | reverse complement strand
GTACCTGTCATTTTCAAAGAAGTGTTTTTGTAGTTTAAGTAAAGTGCAAATAAAAATGGTAAAAGTTTATGTAAACCGATCATTTGAGGTAACGTTTTTACGCTATAACTCTGCAACCGCTGATTTGAACCAAACAAATGTATACACATTGATTCCGGAAATGTATACACATTGATGACGTCAGATATTGGCGTAAAACCACGGTTTAGGAGAAAAATGTTTAAAAAACATAAATACAGAACAAATAAAAGGATTACTATATTCACTGTACAAAATAACTGCTTAGTTTCCATATGAAGCAAGTATATTTTGTTTGCACTTTGAACAAAGGCTGAAAACACCAGCTGTACTACAATCAAGTGTATCTTTAGTTTGGCAAGGCTGATTTACATGATCTGAAATTATTTAGAAAACTTATTAGATTGTGCACGTAGCAGTGGATGTTTTTACCTATATTGATTTTTTTATGATCAAATAAAACAATACATTCTGACATTTAATGGTTCAACGCTTTCTGTGTCAACCTGTATGAGGCCCACAAACACATCACACTACAGTTACTACACATTAATTTGTTTAGTGAGCTGTCAACCACATCTTCGCAATGTCAACACACTGCCCAGGTTGTGAGATTGCAGCCGTTTTCTCTGAGGGGTTAAACAACATGTAAACAAAATGTCCTCACTTATTTCTGAATTATTTTGTTGATGATACTTTGAGGTATCTTGTTACATTTAGGGTCAATGTTAGAACATAATTCAAATTCAATCCGCTTGGACTAGCAATACATGACCAAATTGCAAAATAATACTGATTTAACGGCTATGCACACTTGACGTCCAGCATGTGAAATTATATTTGTAGGTGTATCATACGACAAATATTTCCGTCAGTGCTATTGTATTATTGGATAAACGATAGGGTTGTGTTTGGTATCAAAGTAATTTCCCAACTCTCTTCTATTTAAATACATTACGATATTTACTATATATGTATTTATATATTCATTTATTTATTTAAAACAATTGTCTAACAGCCAGGACAAACCCAATAGTGATACAAACACTAAATTTAAGGGATGCCTAAAACATATTCATCATTATACTTTATATTAATTTGAAACCAATAAAATCGAGCCTATTACTATGTTCTCAAGGGAAATATGTACTGAAATATACATAATTCGGACTACTCGATATATCTAAGAGTACAATACAAAAATAATCTATTGGCAACATTGCCATTTTCATTCCCGTCGATCAACATAACTGCTACTTCTAATGAAATAAGATTAAGTTAGTACCATGATAGAAAATATAGGACACAACATGAGTTACATGTATAACCCTGGAATAGAAACATTTGTATCTGCAGAAAAAAATGCACAATTATGTATATTACAAATTTAATTTCGTTGCGGGCGTTTGCTCTGTATGATTCATTAATCGTCAATTTTACTGCTTGAAAATATATTCGGTTCGACAAAGTAGAGACGAATATGTACGTCACATTTATGGTATTGGTAAGATATACTAATCTGCAACTTTTTACAAAGTTATGTGGATTCTGAATTTATACACTAGTTTGATTATCTTATACAATCATAAAGTCATTATAAATTAATAAATATCGCTTTACATGCATGTAAAAACTTTGTTGTTGCTCCAAATTGTTCCAAATTATTCAAATCGTGTAAATCACTTCTTTTCATAGATTGTTTTTGTTTTTCACCCTACATTAGCTTTGCATACATTAACCAGAAGGCATGTGTTGTCCTGCTTGCTTGAAAGTCAAGTTGTAACGCCAATAGAAAGTAACGCTCTTTGGTCTTGATGAAATACTGGAATACGATACAACAAGGAATCAATCAGCTAGAGATAGTTTTATTTTCCTGGCACGATAGAAACTATATACAATTTACAGAAAGGGAGACAACGGAGATATTCTTGTGGCATATGCTCCCGGCATATGCGCAGCTTCTCGCGTGATAGAAGCATGTTTAATTCTTATCAATCGCCGATTTTATTTGCTTGGGCATAACATCCTTGTGAAATAACAGTTCGACCTTCAGTATGACTTAATCAAAATGTCAATATGGTCTTACATAATTACACACGCAGTTAATAAAAAGTAACCAGTGGAATATTGTTATATTAATTGTGGTTTTTTTCCATTATTTAACATTATGTGCAAGATAATTCGAAACCAAAGAGACGTTGATTTCATTTACTGGAAAGAATGTTTGACCACCCGTTTTAAATACCCGGTCAACATACAACTTCAATTGTTAAGAAAATAAAACTAGTTAAGCAGTTATGTAACTAGTACCCGGGATGTAAGGTAACTAGAGTACCCGGGATATTAACCACTCCCGGGTACTCTCTTTTTTCATTTAAAAAAAAATTAAATTGTGTTGATGTTCTTATGGCTAATCTTGTTTTTGAATCATGGTGGATATCTGTATAGCTTCCTGTCCTTTATAGCCGCCTGGAATTTTGATGCCTCCAGGACTGTATCTTGATTCAGTATGTCAATGTATCATGCCTTCAGTATCTATACATTAGGATCCAGTGATTCATTTTTTGTTATCAATATTTATGATAACAATTATACACAAGAAAAAGTTTGCATTATAAATGTAGATCCTTTTTTAAAGTTAGCCGTCAAGATAAATGTTGATAACAAAACATAAGATTTCATAATCAAGTATCGTAGATAAATTAATTTATCCAGAAATAAATTAGCTTTGAAATTCTGTGAGGCTTGTTTCGAATTTATAACTTGCAGTAATGTATAATTTAAATCTTAAGATTTTGCTTCTGAAATATTAGACGAGTACCAGAGATACTGGCAGTGTGGTCTTTCTTGTATCTTAATGAAGGAAGCCGGTATATAAGCATACTTATTTGAAACGCATTCCTCTTTTCTTAGCGTATTTATGAAATGTCATCCTGAATATTAAAATATAATATTTTAAAGGAACTGCTAATGATTTCTGCTTGTCAAGAAAACTAATTACAATTAACTAATATGTAAATGTACATATAAAAACATAATAATATCTTCACAAAAAGTACACCATTGAACTTTAAAAATCAAGAACAATATGATTTCGTTCTAGAAACACTCTTCTGAATCTCGGCGAGAAATGTATTAAAACTACCTAGAATTTGCTCTCTTACACTAAATATTCAATTTCTGGAAGAGAAATTGTGTGGGGAAGTTAGTATATGGGCGGGCTCTCAGAATTTGAAAAGTTATTAGTAAGTGTGGAAGCAAGTGAAATTTAAAATATGCAATTATGGGCAGTCCCTTCAAATTTGAATTAAACAACATGACTTTTTTACTTTTAGACTTAATCCCTTTCAGATCAAGTAAAACTATTCAAATCGCATATTTTCAAGTTGTTTTTAAACTAAACTTTAACAGTTTTATAATTGTATAACTACCGAAACACCTTTATCGTATACTTGCTTTTTGTAAATTTGACTTGCATATTATGCAATGCATAATCATCAGACTATTCGTTAAATAAACTATGAAAACTATCAGAAATAAATGATCATGAAACACTTCTGACTAAATCTGAAAGTTGCTTGGGGTATATTTGTAACATTTTGCATACGAAACACTAAAAATATGGTGTAATAGAATTGGGCTGTATTCTGTAATAAAGTTTAACGTGAGTGTAAGATACATTGTTTAACAATATCAATAATAAGTGTGTTATATATGTTATATCGGTTGTTCTTCATCGGACCTGAATGTGAGGTTCTTCAACAGAAGTAATATAACGCTTCATGATGAACACCACAGTACCTGTAAACAAAATGGTGTTTTACTAATCCATCATTATATTAATATAAGTAAGCTACTTTGTTGTCACTTGAAAATATTGGTAATTAAGTGATTAAAATGTTATTCATGCCCGCTTTTCGGTACATTAAATTGATGTTTTTCCTCTATTAACATCAGTCTACCTTCACGGAATAATATTTTCAAGTAGATTGTCTCTTAACGGTAAAACTTATTGCTGGACTTTACTACTTTTAATGGTAAATGTGAACGGAGCGTAATCTTTGTTCGACCTTCGTTCAATGTAATTTTGACACATGCTTAATTAACTAACAAAGGTTTACTAATCTAAAGATATCCTCCTCTAATTTGGAACTTTATAACTTTACTTATATGATGAATATCTATTAGGTAATATATTAATAACAATGTTCAATCTGAATATACAGTTTGATTAAGTTTATACAAATAAGTAGTTTTTAACTGAATATCACATTACTGTTAAAGGTATATTAACTTTCAGGACGAAATGTGCTGCTCCGAAGAGTACAAGCCAGATCTATTCATTTATTGTTCGTTTTCACCCTCCATTACCTTTTCATGTATTAACCTCGCAGAAGGCGTTTTTGTGTGTGTGCTTGCTTGACATTCAAGTGGTTACGCTAAAAGTAGGTAGCGTTGGATATAATACAAGACATCAAACAGCTAGAGAGTATTACATTTTTAGGCACGATTTCAATTATTCCAATAAATGGACAGAAAAGGAGAAAACAGATGATAAGTTTAGTAAAGTAGAAAAAGCCAGAACACATGTGACATCTGTCCAGAGAACTTTCAAAAAATTACTACTAGTTAAATTGGTTTTGTGTGTCATACGTATACGTGAAATTTATTCATTTTATGATAGGCCTGTGGTCAAAAAAGACCAAGGTTGCTCAGACTTAATATTGTTAAACTTAAATGTCACAAGCTTCGTTTCTAGCGTGTTTGTATAACCATAAATCAGGATCTTACTATATTAAATTGAAAATGAAAGATATTACGTATTATCGCATGTGTATCTGATAAACGATATACAAACTTCAAGCAATTTGAAAATAATTTAAATAATAATTCCTATACGGATACTTTTGTCGATTAAGTTATTATGTTTGGTTTAATTTCGAAGAGTGGGTTGATATAAATTATTAAAACGCAATGTTAAACTTGGAGTTCATTAACAATAAACAATTGACCTTTATAAAACACTCACTTTGTCGTCCCTTGGTTGGTTATAACGATAACTGTTAAACCATTCGTTCCGGTCATTTTAACGAAGCAAAGTGTGATTGAACCTCAGTTGTTGATTGGAGAAGGGTGAATGACACTTGTAATCAAATAATTATTATACAATATTTGACAAGTTCAATACATATTAATATGTGTATAACCAATCGTTTTAAACATAACTGATATTTCATTGTGGTAAAAAACAAAATAGATATGTCTTTGGAAATTGAAAACTATAGAAACAATCTAAATAATACTTGTGATTATTCAAACGATTTTATTTTCAATTAGAAACGGGTAAAATTCAAAAGAACTCAATAATAATTACTTTTGCATGTTGGCCTTTTAGCGCAAGAATCTCCTGGGGAAAACAACTTCTCTGCAGCAATTAAAAAGATGAGTACATTCGTCACTTATATATGACAAATTGTCTATGTATTTACTCTTTTGAAAAAGGAAAAAACAATAAAAGACAGATTAATTATTTTGTCCTAATGAATTCAGTTCCAGTGAAATATTGTGAACGTTATACCTGTACAATTTGGTGATAAATGAAAAATACCAATGAATTGCTAATCATAATCCAGTTGACATTTAGAAGTAATTGTGTTTCATTACTATCTGTCAATGCCAATCATGTCAATATGCTATGCTATGCTTGAAAAGGCAAATTTAGTTTGCAAAAATACGAAAGTGAGTCTTCCTGTAATGTGAAAGATTTTACACTATATATTTAGCTCTTGCATTTCATACAAATGTATTTCAATCTTAATGTAACATTTAAATTATTTGATACAACTGAGTCAATTTTAATTATGAAAATCGCTCTTAATTTTGATATGGTAATGTTATCTAATTTGATGACAAAATAAGTGTTGCTTCGAGTGATTGAGGATTAATTAAAAGTGAAAATGCACACCTCCTTATAGATTGTGTTTAAACTGACTTCAAATTTGTTTTCACCCTTCCATTAACTTTGCATGTTTTAGGCTCGAAAACAGAATCTTGTTGGTTCTGCTTGCTTAAAATTCACGTAGGTACGCCGAAAGAAAATAATGCTGTGTGAACTTGATTAAATAATGAAATTCGATAGAGGACATCATACAGCTAGGAGAGTTTGATTTCTCAGGCTTGGTTGAAACTGCTGGAATAAATGGGCAAAAAGGGAAAACATAGAGTAATTCTTCGTGGTGATGTAACCTGACACGTGATGAGCAGTGTTAAAGTACAGTCTGGCTCTCGTGTGGTAGAAGCTGGTTTAATTCATATTAATCTCCGGTGATGGCTAAATTGGCTTGAGCAAGCAGGCAAGCGGCTTAGATGAATCGTCGACCTCCACTATGATTTGAAATATTAGTTAGCTCGATATGAGAGTGGAAGTAAATCAAATAACTTACAACTGTGGTAGAACGTGGTTACTGTGTTTCATTATTTTATTATATAAGAATTCTAAACGCATATAATCTTTCAATCCATAAACGGCATCATATAATATTATATTAACATTAACACTACTAAAATCAAAACCATATATTTTTTTGGTTTAGCTTTTACATAAAAATAATTATCAATCCAGCTAAGGATTTTGCATTGAGGTAGAAAGCCCCGGTGTCACGATCATCCTAGTGCTAGATCGTCCGTATGACCATGTAACTGTATAGTAACTTACTCTGTTCATTCATCATTCGTTTCAAAAAGGTCAGCTTTATTCTATTGAATTCAAGGAAACTCATTCATGGAGGGAGATCAAATTCGTTACACCGCCATTACATTTCATTCAGTTTAACATGTTCGATCTCTCCCTGTTCTAAATTAATTAAGCATTTAAACCACTTAACAATTATATAGCATGTGACTACTTTAGGATTATTGTGTGTTGCCCTTTTTATGATGATCTTTAGCCTATAGTAATTTTTCAATTCCATTTAAAAAACAATTTGTCCTCATTTCTTATCACACCACAGTACACACACGCTACATACCCTTGTCTTACGACATACTTACAACAACATCATTGACTTTAAATCAGGTACCTCACGCACTCCGTTTTATAAAATAAATATCAAATTTCTCACACATCGTACATTTGCACCATATATTATATATATATATTATAAAACATTAAAACACTTGAACCACAGCGCACACTCTCTTTGGGACAAGATATACGCTACTTTTTAAATAAATAAATACATTCTAGTGAAAATGCATGCTGTAGCATTGTGCAATAGAAGCCTGTTTCGTTAGGATGTAACTCATCCATCCACACTCATCAATTGTTAAGTGTAGAATGACATACAGGATACAATATGAACAGTTTCAATAAATAAATATAACATTATGATCCATTGCAAAACTTTACTCTCAAAGAACACTTACTATCATTTGCACAATAATCACTGCCAACTATTATCTGATGTACATCTTCTTACGTCCTCACAAGATTGCATTAACTCCTAGGAAACTTTGCATCTAAAACTTTCACAACTTATTTGAATTATCATAAACCAAAACAACTCGTAACACCTTTTCACACCTTTTCACACTGTCAAACCAGCTTTACACTTCTATAAATTGCATCGTTGTAACAATTTAACACATCAATGCTCATCATGACTCAAACAAACGTGTTAAATTAACAACATGACTGATATGCACACTTTCAGGCCTTTTTCATCCTTTCTTTTCAAATATACACATAATATAAGTTCTATAATAACGCCCAGATGTAACCTTATATTATCATACAACATAATAATCACAATCTACCTGAAGTTTCATCATCATTACCACTATGGGCACACTTTTAACGATTAATGCCCTAAAGCATAATTGAAATAATGTCAAGAATTCAAACAATTTCAAAAGAATTTTACGTATATTTGAGGTTTCACGAGTAATTGTAAAACCCAATTTCCTTAATGAATACAAATTAATTTCCGCGTATCCAAAGGCAAGAATATTTCTTGACAGGGTAAACTTTGCCGAGTGCTAAGGAAAAGTGTTTTTTTTCTTTTTTTTCTTTTTTTCACCATTTACTCTTTGAGCATATCTGTGGAAAGCATACGATTATACTGGCACTGCAACTATTTTCAACACGAACTTTGACAAAGTACTATATATATTTTAGTAACGGAAGCAATGTTTCGGAAGCATATCATAATTGAGTTTTACGTTATAGAAATGATGGGTTAAACTTCTATCACACCGAACAGCAGTTGCTTTATAGCATGCTGTTGTATTTTAATAATGCGAAGTGATAGGGTTGTATTGGTCAATTCATCTTTTTTTAAATGCAATGCAGACACTTAATGGGCCGTCCGAAATACTAAATTGAGACTGTGTCACCTGAAACTATAGCATAATCGCACAGGTTGCGTTGGGACGTAACTAACTATTAAGATGACACATTACATGGAATGTATATATGTTTATTTTTTTTTCAAACTTGAATTGTATGAGGCTAAGAAAGCAACATTCTAACCAATGCCACGTGATTTGTTCTTTTACACATTCAAATAAAGCAAAACCATAATTTTGTATCACAATACGTGTCTGATCATCTGCTTTACTTTATCGTCCCGCTCAAAACTCTTTTAGCTTTCAGATAAAATCCGATTTAACATAGCTTCCTGTTACCGTGTAAGGTGTTTTACGGGCTTAATGAAAGACAATTTTATCAATTCATTTCCTAGTGTAAAGCAACGCGGAGTCCTCTTTAATTAATCAAACAGTGATTATTTTTTACAAATTACGAGTATCTCATGGTATGCAGCTGCAGCAAATGTATGATTCCAAATAACGGAAGTTGTTCACAAGATTGAACTTGATGGTATATGAAATGTGCATCTGTTTGAGTACCAGTGTCGAATCCATCGATTCAATCGAATTATTTAATAATTGGATCTTTATTAGCTGATGTTTATAAAGGTCGTGTAAGACTGTAGCAGGGTCGATGAACGAATGATAATTTTCGAGTTAAATTAAAAACTAAACTTAATATACCTGCCTTAATAATTAAACAATAATCAAATTAATTAGTAACATCCTGTGATTTTATCATAATAAATTATACAGCGTGTAATCTGAACAGCAATTGTTCTTTAACCTGGTATAAGTATACTACTGAAAATTGGTTTTTATTTGTAAATACCTTAAATGTGTGATACAAGTCAGTTTTAAATGTAACAAACTCACTCTTCATAAACATGGATTCATATATACGACTTTCAACAATCAGATCTATTGATCCAAAGACATGTTTCAAATGTGCGTCCTACAGGATCTAAGGAAAAATTAAATTATTTCCGGCAAAAATTGGAAACTCCCCTGTACAAGCAAACGATTACCATCAAACCAACTTTAATCTCACGTAAAATAAGGTGCTTCCACAAAATCTACCGTATCATATCGTTATCAGCATCTCGACAAGTCAGGTAACATTACGTTTTGGCAGTTATCTGCATCTGTTATTAGGGCCTGTCAAATTCTATCGACATTGCTTGGCAAAATAAACAGGCAAATTTATTTTACTTATAACTCAGGCCACTGTTTAGCTGAAAGAATTATGGTTTGCAGATTGTTATGATAAACTTTGCTTAGATTAATGCCGTTTCATGCATTAGTGCAATACAGTGTCACACAACTGTTTTCACACTACTTACACATTGCTACAAGCTGTCACGAATCATTCATTTCTGTCATATCAACATTTGTCATGGGCGTCATTTTCGGCTTCATGAAACAACTGCAGAAAATTTTCTTTAGCTGAGTTTTAAACTGTTCGTATTTAAAAGTATAAATAAATGGATTCACACACATGTTGCAAAGAACTAAAATTGTTACAACTTTATGGAGTGCTCCGTCAAAGTTATACGAGCCACCTAGATTATATTGTAAGTAAGTCAGCTCGGTTGGAGTCCAGCAGATAACATATGAAAAGAAAACAAGGATTAAAGTTATCGTCACATTTTTCTTTGCTCTGTGAAAACAGCTAACAGATTTAGATTTGCTCCTTTGCCTGAGCATCCTGATGATACTTACATAAGCAAATGTCATTATACTAAGCGGTAACAGGTATTCAAGAATAAAAACAACGAGACCTAGTAAAAGTTGTAGGATGCCACTTGGCCAATATGCTTGACATTCACCAAGACTGTTACGATGAACAATTGCCCAATATGATTGATATGTAAAGCCCCACATCCATACAAAAATGATCCCAAATCTAGCTCTCCTTTTGGTAAATGTGTGGCGATGTTTTACAGGATGACATACGGCAATATAACGTTCAAGTGATACGATGACAAGGTTTACAGTAGATGTGATACATAGAGACCACATGATATATTCAGAAAACCAGATACGGCAGAGTAATTGACCCCAAAAATTTTGAGGAAGATTATGTACTGTTGGACTTAGACGTAGAATTAGAAAGACCACGGAGTCACAAAAGTCAATAAATGATTGATTTAGTATTAACATATTTGTGATTGATTTGAAATGTCGAATATCACTCAGAAATACAAATATAACAAGACCATTTCCTAGTACACCAAGACAGCCGATTATAGCATATAAGACGTTAAGAACCTTTTCACCTTTATCAGGAACCACTCCACTTTCAGTAGCATTGGCTATTTCTTCGAGGAGTTCCGTATAGGTCATAAGCTCCGTCATGATGGTTGGTTTCCTCCTCTTCTATTAATGTCAATTGACAGATAAGACCTTGCAAAAACTCTGTTCACAATCTACCTTGCGGTTACGGAAGCAGAATATCCTCGACAAACGACCATGTTGCTGTTTCCTTGAGAGTAACATCGAAGCAACGTAAATATATCACGAGCAGTACTAATTACAAGTCTAATGTCTGCTACTATCATTTGAAAAAAACAATTGATTCGACGTCAATGATTATTTACAATAGTTGCTTTAATAATTATAATACGGTATGCATAAACTGGTCATTTCACATACCTCGTTGCATTTTATCTTAATGTCGAAAAGATAACGTATCGTGCGACTACCATATTTTGAAAATGTTGAAGTTATCAAATCCATCTTTATAGTCAACTGAAGAACAGACAAGCATGACTGATGAATTTCAAGTAACCGTAATGAAGTTCTTATCCGAAACAAATCATTCTTAACGTGACATGGTTCTTTCAGCGTAAAACAATTTGAAGTTATTGTAGTGATGTTCTCCCGATTGTCGACGGTAAATTATTGTTGGTGAAGTGATCTTTTAAACTTTACAGCTTGGTAGCATCTTGATTTAGAATACAACTGACTCCGTGATTTAAACGCCGACATGTTGTCACTGCCTCGGCGATTCGAAAACTGAAAAACAACAACTCCTTACTAATTCCATGCCGTAGGAATTGCGATGTCACCGATTTAACAATACGCACATGCGTAGCTACAGTTTGGGAAACAGCTCAGCACAACTGTGACATATTAGTTCGTAATATTTCAGACACTGCTCATACAACGTAACTGCATGCAACGCAGAATTATAGATTGCAGAGAAAAAACAAAGTAATTATCGAAGTATTTCCGTATGATATTTTAAAATATTTTCAATAACGCTTTTGGCGTTATAAACTTGTTTTGATTCCATTGAAACATGATTAGTAGAATTCCATTTTTAATCTTTTTAACAATATATCTTTATTTTATTAATCTCTAAATGTATTTATCTCCAACAAATGCATAGAGTAAGGATGGGGCTATCTGTAAAAGCGTTTTAACCTAGTATTAGCAAAACCACTTATGGTCCTTTTTAGGGAACCTTTAAAGATATAGAAGATGAAAATATGAAATCGAAAGAAAAAGAAAAAGGTTGAAAATAAGACTTTGCAACTGATCATTATTATGTCGAGGCATCTAATGGTAAAACAAAAATTGGTAACGATGCTGTAATTTTCCAGTGCCCTTTTAATCACAGAACATTTGTTTGAAATATCATCAAGATTGCCTTGAAATATCTACTGTATGCTATTCTATTAGTTGACAAAATTTAATGCTGACATTCTTAATTATTGAAACGAAAAATCCCTTTTTTTCTTTTAAAAGTTGAGAAAAATGTCACAATGTCACAAACTGTATTCTCTTCTTTTGGAGCAGATTTTTAGGACGACTTTTTCTTAATTACACTGCATTTTCACTAAATTATTTCCGTCTTCCTTACAACCTAATTTACCGTCGAAGTCGTATACTAATGTAAATTACAACGCCGTGCTTGGAACGTGCTAAACAACAAAGGGGTAATTTACTCCATTAGGACGCCTTATAACCACATTTTGTCCTCATTTGAGACGACACCTAATTCCCGGTAGTAGAACGTTAGACCACATAAACGATCAGGTGTTCAACCTTTCAGGTGAGATGTGTAATGTAGAAGAATTTGTCAAGAGAATTGTCGTTAAGTCATTAACACAGTGTGGGCTATACAATAGAGGTTTCTAGATCGAGCATCACACATAATATATAGGGTTTCAAATAATTGGTGTTGAACATAGCACTTAACGACTCACGTTCGGTGAAAAGTTGCATTTCATATGGATGTAGAAATAGAACAGGTCTCAGAATGGACACCTAACAGACGCCGTATTACTTCCGATGACTACGGGTCTGGGCAACATTTCTATTAACTTTGACGCGAACTTTACCCTAAAATTGGTGTGTCATTACAAAATTCACTCACATCAGTATGCGGATAGCCTTATCTTGTGGGCCAATACAAGTTTTTGTTTTCGAAAAATGTAATTGATAATTTAAAATTTATATTAAAGATTCGTCAATTGGTCTGGCTTGTAGGTATACTGAAAACATATGATTTTAGATGTGCGCTATTAACACAAAGCAACTTAAAATAGTGATGAATATTCTCACATCAGCCATCCACAATGGCAACATTTCAAATTGTCAGCAGCTAGAACATGATAAACCAAATACACCTGGGCCTCTATAACGTCTTGAACTTAAAAGAAACCCTACCTGATAATCTGATTAAAACGATCTGTTTACAGGAAGTGCATGTAAATAGTCACCTATTAAAGCACATACCACAATTACTGACGTTACTTTAAGTTGAACATTTGTGGAGCACCGTAGCTCAATGGTAAGGTTCTCGCCTCTGATGCGAAAGGTACCCGGACCGATTCTCAACATGGCCAATGTTTGAGAATGAATTGAGTGGATAACTTCAATTGGTATGACCTACAGATTTCAGTCAGAATTAGCGCTTCACGCATGACTCGTTTGGATTTGGGCAACAAACAAGTCATGAGAAGATTACCTGTTTCCCAATTCGTGTTTCCGGTTCTGTGTGTTTGAATGTCGCAACTGGCGCTGATTAGCTGCTGCCACATAGATACATTGTCTAAAGTAATTAGTATCAGTTATGTGAAAACGCTGTGTTTTTTTGTAGAGCGCTATGTAAATGCTAACATTATTATTACTATTATTGTTATGATACGACATTAAAATTGCTGTTCAAAGCTTTATCGTTTAATAAAATATTCTTCAAAATGGTAAGTTTGGAAGCGAAGTACTGTAAGTTAAGTTAAGGTTTGCATTA
>JAUMTS010424378.1:0-13659 GCA_032273385.1 Ophiopholis aculeata | reverse complement strand
AAGTCTTGGTCACGATATGCCTACGTTTTGTTTTTATGTCTGAGGTGCTAAGTTTAATTTTCGCGGAGCCTGGTACTGCTAAATACAATAATTGTATTTTATCTAACCAATTAAGCTAGCATTTTCCTTTAAAGTCAACATGTCGAGTCAGATGGACCTTATGATTCCCGTGGGCAAAAACGATTGAGCAAAGAGAAAGGTTTGTTAATGATATCGTGAACGGAATTATATTTGCTAGTTGTTGTTGTAAGAAGAAATGTCGGTATGAAAAAAAAATCGAATATTGACTTGACGATGGTATGACTATAAGAAGTCATATTCAAACAATGCTCAAGACATTTGAAATTAATTGTAAAACGAAAGATAGGGAATTCTACTCTTTAGCCAGCAAGAAGGAACGTCTGCCGCGGGTTTTGCTTGAGAGTCAGTGAGAAATTGACATCGGAACTGCCCCTTGTATTGTGACAATTGAAACGATCTTGTATGTTTGGTTCAGCTAGATATGACTTTAGAGCTGTTTCAATACTAACAACTCGACAGAACCTAGATAACAACGCAAATAGTTGTTTCCCTCTCTTTATTAGTACATATTCAGCAGTGTTTGTAAATAATTGTTTTTTATACTTTATTATGTAAATCGAAATAAATTGAAACTTTCTATTTGATATTTTAAACATATTTTCATTTGTTTCCATATTAAATATGTTATCAATTGTTTCATTATTTCGTTTTAAGCATTTCACACACCTTTGAGCATTTCATTTCTAAATAACATAAAAAAATAGAAAAAGTAGTTTTCATGATAACTTGACACATTTTGATTGTGCTACAGATAGGTTGACCCGGAAATCTATATTTAAACAGTTTGGATAGATCAGTTGATGTTTTAATACATCACATGGAATTACCATAAAATAAATGCACAGATAATGTGTTAGATATCAAATGAGATCCCGGAATATAATATTTGATAACATATAACAAGGTATCTATTTATAGCAAACAACATTCTGTAAATGTCTTTACAACATAGTAATAAATAATGTCATAATAACTAGCTGTTATATTGCGTCATTTCAGTAAAACATACAGCGCTGTTGCCTATTATAATTACGCTGCCTTTAGGAAATCATCACAGTCATTATGCATTAACTAGGGTGGCTACATGGCTAATGCGCTCACTCTATCTGCACTTAGATTGTAATATCCCCCATCACAGCTACCCAATAACGCTCGGGTCAATATTAAATGTCTTGCCCAAGGACATAAACACGTTGGTCGCAGCGGGGCTCGAACTCACGGTCTAGAGATCATGAGCCCACTGTTCCACTGGACCAAACATGCTTGTTAACCGATAATCATATAATTCTTTATAAAACCTTCAGGGGTCTACTTGTATGATTTTTATCGTAAATTACCGAATGCTAATTTTGCATTATTTATATATAGAATGAACTCGCATAACATTTTCTTAATATTTATAACCATCATGAAGGGTTACTTCCTACGTTATAAGAAATTACTTTTAAATGAAGTTTTATTATGTGAAAACACAACATGGCGTCTTCAAAGAAAGTGCGTTTTCGGCATGTTTTGAGGTGCACTGACGGTCAAAAGTCGTCGTTTGTCCATACGAATACTTTTTTAATAGTTACAGTAAATATATATCAGTAGTGAAGACTCTTGGGCAAATTTGGCAAAATCAGGAGTCATACTAAAGAGAAACCATAACATTCAATACTTCATCTCATGCCCGAGTGAACATGTTGCTCCTTTCTTACGAATACAAACGAATAAGCAAAGGTTTCATACGAATGTCATCAACAAATGTACGTTTACTTTGTTTTAAAATGCTATGCCGTTTGGAAAAACGACGACTTTTAAAATCGTAAAATAAATAAATATAGAAACCGTGTCAGAAAAAAACCTCTCATTCAATACGTTAGTGTGTGCTTTCCACAAAACAATACTTCAACAAAAGGACATTAGCGAGAGCTTTAGAAGTGACATTTTATGATGTATACAAATATTCAAAATATTTGATAAAGTATCATTCTAAAATAAAGAATTCAAATCACGTTTTGGTCATATTCGGTCAAAATCATACAAGTAGTTGGGGAACCCTTAAACTGAATAGCATACTTCATTCACAATTTGTTGGCACACTTTTAATAGCCTTCAGAAACATATTTTAATGACTGCGTTTGTAACAAGTTTCGGTATAGCTTTAATGTAACGGTTTTGTAAGCATTTTGCAAAACGTTTTTGGAGAACATTTTGGTTATTGTTGACATCTGTTCAAGATGTGTATATAAATTGTATCACGTTTGAAGGTGGCAAACATTTGTTCACGCGGTCACAGACACTTTTTAGCGCCAATATATTGGCACTTTACCATAAAGACTTTCATCAAGGTCGTGTTAAATTTACGCAACCTAATTTTGCCCGAACCTAAAATTTTGACTTTTTGAAATTTCACCAACAATGCTTAATTCTTAATCAAACCAGTTATGTTATTCTACATTTTTTCTATGATATTGGACTGTGCAACCTTTGGGATTCCATGGGACAGGCATTATCCCAAGCATCCGAGCAGCGCCTACTGCCGCCTAGACAGCTGTGAAATGCGATGTTAAAACTGAATTGAACTGAAATAACGAAGATTATCTCCTATGAAAGGCGTCATAAATTATTATGTGGGTGTAGACATGACCTTCCCATTTAAGAGAGACAAAATGGAATACAAAACTCTTGGGAATTGACGCATTCGTATCTTTTTGCGTGAGTGAATTGATTCAATTGTATTCAATTTTGAGGGTTCTAACATATATCAGAAATGGTTTTTCGCTTTTCAGGCACAAATCAAGCACCTTTGAAAGGATACCGTTTTAATGTTTTGTTCTGTTTACTTTCAGAAAAAAAAAACATGTTCGGTCAGTTAATACAAATTATGTGATCGGAAGCACTATTTCTGTTACACTGTGAAAGAAACATATACAACGGAACTCAAATCAAATTTCAAAACAAGTAATACATTTTATCTACACGTTATTTTACTTGAATTAATCTGATAGCTTGACCTAAATTCCATGATCAAATAAAGTACGCCCATTCCGGAATTCACAATAATTATAAACAGTATATCGTGACCACAACTCTGCTTGCGTGGTAACATGCTTACGTTTTCTGGTTATTTGTGTTGTTAAATATCAATACCAAAGCAAGTTTATTTTCATCGTTAAAAACAACAAGAATCATACAAAACACAATAATGGAGGAGGCATGACATGAAGCAAAATATGCCTGTAAAAACATTGTGCCACCTTTATACAGCAACATTACCAAAACAAAAACAACATTATATAAAAAAGCAACTTCTTACACTCACTCACAATCTGGCTCAAAGGGAAGCCAGAGTCAAAAGCATATAGGATAAAAAACAAAAACAGATTGTGAACATTATAAATAGCAAATAAATTTTATATGATGTCATCATCAGTAAATATGATCTATAGGCGACCTTTGACCTGTGTGGTCACTACGAAAACCTAACAGTAAATCTTGGGTGGCTGTCACCTACCTTCCTACCAAAAAGGTGTTGCCAAAATGTAACCAGTGAGTACAAGTCCTAGAACTAATTTGAATTCATTACTATTTTCTTTATTGGAATACTTAGATATTAAGAATGAAGCGGTAAATGCGAGGGTGAATCTGCTTTGCACGGTGCATGTTTTTGTTAGATAGTTTATTAGCGCAGTAAACCTAAAAGTGTGTCCCTTTTCTAATTTTAATGTTTCAAAAATTGGCGAGGATCAGCGAGTTTTATTTGTTTACATTTAACGGGGAGTGCTGATTCTAATTTACGTTTTATAATGACGTCCTGCAGTCATTTTCTAATCACATATAATTTGTCGACATTACTTCAATTTTAAGTGTTGTATCACGCTATGTGAACAGTTTGCAGTAATAGGGATGTTTTGAACGTACATCTTTTCCCTAGGGTTTCTAGTTTTATGTAATTGTTACAGCACTTCCATGAGCCTTGTTGTATTCATAAGATAATAGTTTATTTAAGATTAGATTCGTGCATATGTTATCGGCTTGGTCTTAAAGTACACGTGCTGGACACAAGTAGATAAAGTAAAGGCGTAAGTAAGTGTTCACCTCTGTAGTAACCCGATTAATGAGTTCAATGTACGGGCATTTTTTAAATTCACAACCTTCAGGCTTAGTGGATTGAAAATTTGCATTGTAAAAAGATGCCAGAAGGTTTTGTTAAAACTTTCCTCGATTTAACAAAGTGGTCTGCTAATGTAACACAGGAACCATTAACATATTCCCACACGAGGACAAGTTAGTGTTGGGCAGGGGCGGATATTTTGGGGATGGGGAGGATCACCCCCAGATTTGGGCAAATTCGGTCCTTTTTTGTTCATTTTAGCAAATTTTTTGTCGTCTGATGATCTGATGCCCAGTGATCCTTAGTGAGGTATTTGGTGAAACAAAGTAACGGCTGCCTAGTCAGAAGGTCTATACTTGGTAATTTTTATTACGCTCTCCAGCAATGGGATTGAGCACTTTCAATTCCAATGATAGTCTACCTGAAAAATAATGTAGTTATATATATACATACTTAGAAAACACAACGTTTTACCTGTGTTAATTATGTTCTAAATGGACCATAAAAATATAACCCTTTTAACTCAATATCTTGTTTTGTTTTCTTTTAAATTTTTTCTCTTTTTTCGAGGCCATTATTTTTAAAGGTTTACACCCACCACCTCAGACCAAATCTTTTGCCTGAGGTGGAGGGGGAAAATTACCAAAATGTGCACACAAAACAACCGTACATAACTCGGGAGCTAATCTTGCTTGTTAAATACGGGCTGATTCAGGTACGAAATACCGTTCCTCCTATAGGTTGCAGCGGCGAATGAAATAATGCTATGATGGTGTGGGATGACGTGGGCCACAGTGATCAGCGAACATATGTAAAGTGTGCTGAGGCCGCGTGGAACTACACATTTAGGGAGGCAAATTGCACTCTAAATCACATGCGTTTTTTTTTAACCAAGTGTCGAGAATGTCAGTTTACTTTAATTCACATATTACATTTAGGTGTTGTTTGGGTGTATTTTTCCTGCAAAACAAGGATAACACAATGTACAAGCGGCGGGTCATGCTAAATGTTTACTTCCAGGTAGAACTACAGACATCTTTCTTCGTAAATCATGTTTAAGGCTCACAGCCCCGTCTCACAGCAAGTTACACAATAACTCTGGTTTTGGCTCTTTGTCTGTAACTGAAATGGGAAGAACGAACCAACCTAAGGGTCTGCCAATCCACGTCCCAGAATTTTCCCGCGGCTCATCAACGTGATGTGTTAACAAATATGATTATTGTGGCAGTAAACATTCTGAGGGGAACTGGGAAAGGGAGTAGTGAATGATTAGTTGACGTAAATCTTACAAAAGTGAAATGACATAATCAGGTAATAGTTGCTAACTTGGGAGGGGGGGGGGACTCGAGGTAGTTATTGGTCGGATTTGTTCAATTTATCGAGTGCTGTACATTTTAAACTATTATCAAAATGCATACATTTTACTTAAAAGTATACATATTTGGAAAGGAAATGGTCAGAAAATTTATTTTTAGCATAAATTGTTACCACAAATGCCAAGATATTAAACAACAATCACATTTTTATAACCCAAATTGTTGTGCATGTTAACAAAATAAATCTGAGTAATAAATGCTAAAATCGCTTCTAACCTATTATCGATTTTCTGAATTTTTAACTTAAACTTATATATATTTTTAATTTGACCAAAAAGTGTTAACAATTTAATTATTTTTCTTCATTTTTTGTCACTTTATGGTCAAAATTTCGAATTTCTAAAAGTATTTGATTTGATGAAAATGTAAGACAACACAACCTAATCAAGTGATTTGGGTATTTTTTCATTCAAATCATGTTATTAGCTTTAACAACAATTTGTGGTCCAAATAATGTAGTTTTTGTGATTTTGTCAAAAGATCAAAGTTTTTGGGTTAAATTGATGCCAATGGATTCTTGGACTCATTTCCTTTCCAATCACATATACATGTATATACATTTAAGTCATGGTTTAAGCATTAACGCATACAACAAATTTAAAATGTGACTTCCTTGAACCCCGCCTTAACAGGCTAAGCTTAGTTAAAACATTATAATATTGGTGTTACTGTTAATAAAAAACTGATGCGTAGCGTGTGTCTAGTAAGTTTGTACACATCTATATTGGCACTAGGACACTCAGTCTCTAGGACAGAAGGATTAATGACATCTGGCTCAATTCCCGGCAGTGTCACTTGTATCTGTTTAGCTAATATGATATTTAGAGAACCGTAATTTAGTAATTATTGCATTATTGCACTATTAATAGACGTAAAAACATATACAAATCAACACAAGCAATGTAAAGTATCGAACATGATTCTATAAACAAACATTGTAAATATCAGCCGAATCTCAAATTGACATCAATTATGATTGTTATCTATCAAACGTAAGAAATTCTTTTCTTTGGTCACTGACAAGCATCTTCGAGTGGTTATCTGTCATAGATGATTAACATCATCCATCTTTCGATAATTTCTTTATCCGGCACTTCAGGGTGACAAAACTGCTAATCCTAAAGGTCGAACGAGATTTAATGATATGACAACTTCAATGTTTTCCGCAAGCTGCAGCTAATAACTACTCGAAAAAGTAACAACTCTTACGATATTATCACGTTTATCAGAACGGTTTCAACGAGTGATGGTTTCTTGATTTGACACCACATGGTTAAAAACAATTCCTAATCTCAAACAGAATTGCTGGATTTCTTCAAATGCCAAAGCTCGTTCATGGTTTCCTGCAAGCCGTGGTTAACAGCAGATACGGACTAATGACACATTTATCAGTACAGTTTCAAAAAAGATTTTTTGTGTTCAACGTAGGTTCATTAATTTAAACTTAATTGCAGCTTACATATGATTGAAATTATATTATTTGTTTTACTTATGTGTTGATATTGCATTGAAGGACAGTGAAATAAGGTCCATGTTTGACTTTGCTTTCATTTACAGGTTGCTCTTAGTAACGGTCATATTGCATACAATAATGCTCTCTTTTGACACAAAATGACATGAACAAACCCTTGCAGTTAAAAAAATGAGTTCAATATCTTCAGGGAATGTTAAAAAGGGTACTTCTCATTTGCTAAAACAGCTTGTTTCATTGATTATTCCTCAAAGACATTTGTTTTTGTAATTCGTGACTAATTCTAAAGTGTATAGTCGGTATGGGATAATGGGACTATTAGCTATCACCTGTTTGTTTTTGCAATACGAGCAAATATTAATATTTTGGGTTCGTATCACATGGCCGAATGTGATACGATCCCAAACTATTAATATTTTTCGTATTGCATGAAAATAAACAGTTGGTAACATGAATTTGTTGAGAGCACATAATGAAGAAAATAAAATGAAAGAAATATTTCTTACATATCTTCATTGTCTTGTTTTCTCTGCACTATCTTGAAGTGATGAAAGCAAGCAATCCAATTCAATCAATCATATTTATATGTAGAATTATACTCAATCGTGCAGTCAAAGAAAAAACACGCAAGGCGCAGTGCCGATGATGCGTTTAGCGCGCTATCATAGTAACGATGCAATTTCTTACACATATACGACTGCACCATGTGCAGTTAATTAGCATGCGACAGGAATATACACAAGAACGTGACAAATCGAGTAATTTGTATCGCATAGAGATTTTAAAAGATCTGTTATTAAAAAACCCCGCTATTAAAAGAATTAGTTCAATATCTTCAGGGAATGTTAAAAGCAGGTAAAACTCGTTTGCTAAACCAAATTGTATCATTGACTATTGCTCAAAGACATTTGTTTGTAATTCGTGACAATTCCAAAAGTACACATATCCAATGTGTACAGTCATCGTGATACAATGAGAGATACACCGTCACATTTTCTAGTACCTAAAGTTGATGCATTGAGAACGTAAACGATAATCCAGGCTATAAAGTCTAGACAGCCCGGGATTTAAAACCACAAACTAATTTAAATTGAACAAATGTTTGTCATGAGGCAACATTTGTTTTTCACTGGATTATATTCCGCAGAGACTTAAACTATCTCGTGAGACAAGTGGTGGCGTATAAAAAGTTAACATATAGAATAAAAGAAGTCATTTATTGAACTTATTCAAATAAAACAACTGTTTTCTAAGACACAAGGAACGGCGCGCATGCTAAATCTTTGTTTCTCAAAACATCAGCGTAACTTAAGTATTTATATTTGTATAAATGTAGCTCGCTCTGTTACATAAACGAGAGAATAGGATATGTTTTACTTGAGATAAATACAAATACGTTAATAATAATTCCTGACCTCGTGAGTATATTAAATTTGTTTTGTTCAATCATTTGAATTGTATGCTAAAATGTTTAAAATGCTTTAATAGAAGGAGAATCCCTTCAAACAGGGAGGTTAAATAAACTTGTTGAGCCAAATTTGCCTTGAAAATGTTTGATACCAATATCATATTAACTCCAACTGTAAACACTCATGCACTTAAATATGATTAGATAGCATTTAAGCATATTCGTTACTATGAATTTGTCCAATACATCATCGTTGCGATAAAAACATTCTCAGATTTAATATAAATAACATTTACAAGCATACTTGATTCGGTACACTTTATGACTGTTAGCCATGTGTATTTCATAAAGTAAAAATGCTTTCTTATAGATTTGTTATGCCGTTTAGGGTTAGATCACAATTTCAAAAGCAGTCAACTTTCGGTATGAATTCCTCATTATTAGGAGGAAATTTGATATTTACATCACGCGTTGTTATTTTGTTGTGGTATATTTATCAAAGTATTGTTTTTAAGGTGGCTTGAAAATGAACAGGTTTTATGTTGCTCTAGATATAATTGTCAAATCATTCCCTCTTCCCCTTTTTTTGATTATTGATATTTTATTGAAAAGTAATTCTTGGCCCGCAGGCCAAATTACATGCTAATTTACAATACGATATTTATATTTGCACATGAATTAAAGCTTACAACATTAACAATTCCATGAGGCAAATTACTGAAAAGGAAACAAAGGGCCTTTGTTTTAAGATGACACATTTTTACCCTTTTAGACATATATTAAATTGTCTAACATGGTAAACTATAAGTATGTTAGCATAAACACTAAAGGACATCGGAGTGAGTCAGTAATAATACATAGAAAACTTGAATTTTATTCATAGAGACACATTCACCAGGTATTAGATTATAACAAAAAACATTCACAAAACATCTAAACGAAATGCTTGTTAACATTTGTCCGATAGATAGGTCCTTTTACAATGACACCAAATTACTAAACAACAACACAAATCGAGAACCGAGAAGGCCCAGTGATTGCTCCTCAACTGATCAATGAATTTCGGAAATTCTCATTTTATGCTTTTCTTAGTAATAGGCTGTACAAAAAAGGTTCTTTTTTTGGGTGGGAGCGATCACTACATTTTTGAAGTCCTCATTTTATGCTTTTGTTTGTAATGGAATGTACAAAAAAGGTCCTATTTATCGGACTAGTCATCATATGTTCAGATCTTACTTTATAGGACCATATTCTAGCCGCCCAATATCGAAATAATAACTGCATAGAACTAACACATGGTCTCTGTAAATGAAAGTTTAAAATCGTGTACGCAGTTTTGTCAGGGCAGAGTGTTGCAACCTGCTGTTAAGGGTCACGGTAATATCTAGCGCTAATGGATAACGCTTTGCAATTAAAAAAAAATAAACACCGTTTTACCCAGTAAATTTGCATTTAAATCTACTGAAACAATATGTATTTGATGGTAACCTCCTTTGATCCAAATGTGCAAAAAAGGCTACATTGCTAATTGACTGTTCATATTCCTGTGGCTTTGTTGTAAAATATGCAGTTGATGCGTAACTTAATCCACCCAAGGGTGTCTAAACAGCAATAAACATGATAGAATGTGATTTAAGGTCGTGTCATATACTTTTAAGTATATAACGCGACCTTCAAATGGAACGAGTTAAAACTCGTCCCATTTCAAAATCCTAAGTAAACTGTTCCGTGACAGATAGATATTACCTTCAACTTAAACAGACATTCCTGGGCATCAAAATTGTCACATGAACTCATTTTTGTGGATACAAAGTGACCTATCGTTTCTTTCAAAGTAGGTGTCTGGTATCATAGTATGGAACTATAATTTGATATCATATCCAATTCTGAAACAATTTAGTTGCTTAAATTAAAGGCACTACCCATGATCCTGAATTTCTAATTTCTATTTTGTCCACACTTTCCACTTTGTTTGCTTATTTAGAAAGCCCTCTCATACACTAAAATATGTACAAAACATCTCTTGCAGAAAGGCATATTTAGTACAAGACAGCCAATTAATTACAGTTTGAGTTTATTTACTCCGGAATAAATAAAGGGTGTTTCTATAAATAAAATAAAAACATCTTGATTTGTTAATTGCAGTGGTGTACTTGACCATTAAAGAAAATAATTTTATGTTTTTATTTTCACCTTTTCGTTAATAAGAAACTAGATTTCAATTCTAAGAAGAAACCACCCTTTATGAAACTAAACAATTTAGGAAATTAAAAAACACTGCTTAAAGCGCCCCAAGAATACAACTTGCTGAAAACCCTCTTTTCTTCACAATCTCAGCAATTAAATGGGATTTTTGTTGGGATTATATGCCTCAGTACATGCTCCTGACAATATTTAAAGAGTTTTCTTGGTCAGCAACACTCATGGGCAGTCCCCTAAATGTGATGGCATGATCCACGTAGGAAGCCTAATGAGAACTAATATCGCGAGAAAAAAAATATTGTGAAAATAAAATTTCTTTTTAGTTACCATGCACATGTTTTCATTTGTTTTTTCAAAGTTGTACATAATTAAAAGGTGTCTAGTATCATGATATGAACAAATAATTTGATATCATATCCAATTTTGAAATATTTGTTTTGCTTAAATTAATTTAATAGCGTGATCTAGTTTGCAAGCCTAATGAGAACTCCTATCCCGGAAACCAAAATAATTTAAATTTAGTGAAAACAAATTGCTTTCTTAATTAAAATGATATATTTGTTTTTTTTACTACGTGTCTGTAATGATGTTATCATTTCTTTTTCCAAGTTTCAGCAATATAATACAGTTTTTTTTTGTATAATAATATATAAAGCCTGGTCCTGCTAGGTACAATAATGTGATTCTTATTGACCGTCGTAACTAACATTTCTTTAAAGTCGATAGTATTGACTAACGTGGACATAATCCCCTTGGGAAAAAAATGTTTCAGCAGAGATAGTTCCGTTTATGGTAACGGGGATTTTTTTTTTTACGTTTATGGTTTGTTAAGAACTATAGCGCATTATTCGGGTAGCAATGGCCAAAGCGGAGGTTGATTCCCCTCTACTATTCCGCAAGTGTCAAAATAAAATAAAATGTTTTTTCTTTAATATTATATAACGGGCTCTTGCTTAAACCTATAAACTGATTTTTCACGCTGCAAGGGCAGTTATATTTTACCAGTGACCAATTCAATTGATCGTCACAATACCTCAGAATATTACCAGGCCACAGCATTTCTCGAGGGAACTTAACTACAATCGTCTGGTGCATTGTACAATATACATATTTAATGAATTATTAATGAATAAAATAATGTCTCATTACCCATCTCCTCAATTTACGCATGCCTAGCACTTGTACTTGAAGAACAAGCCACAGACTTATGTATGAGTCAAATATTTAAATAAACTTATATTTTAGTACAATATGTACCGACACATTTGTCAGCATATCCGACCATATGGAAGCAAATATCGCATCGAGTTAATGCCAGGCTTCTAGATATGCTGACAATGTATTTATGATTACACAAAGTTTGAAACCTTTGGTTCATTGCCATTCCACTTTACGAAGTCAAAACGTCTGAACATACATATTGATTTAAAGATTTCACATAGCTTAGAGCAATTTAGCTCTAAGAAACATCTACTATATATATTCTGCAGTATACATTTCCGTGAAAGTTCATCGTAAAAATTGTAATTGATGGCTGCAGTGGCTCGTTGAAGATAATGTGTCTTGTTGTGGATTATAAGAAACGGTTTTTTTGTAACTTGACAATTCTTGAATTCTGCGACGGATAAGTTAAATACACCCCTTCTCTCAGAGTTGGAGTACACTCAAGTATGCTAGCGAACACAATCAAGGACATAAACGGTTGAGGTACATGTATATAACAATTTATATAATTATATATTCTGCATACAGTTTCTGAAGAGTCAGGACCTACGAGTCTTTACGAAACAGTTCTGTAAAACAATGTAGCAGGGTCAAGTCTAAATGTTATATTATATAACAATTTATATTAATCTTACAGCTTTTTAAAATGTTTAATGTACTTGGAACACTTTGCCAAACGTTTTGGAGAGCGTTCTTGTGGGCATCTTTACAAGTTATATATGCACACTATATCAAATTGAAAGGAAGGTGACGCACTCTGCTAATAATGGTACTTTACAATTGTCGCGAAAACTATATACTATACTGCGCAAGCTTTGGGATTTAATTAACAAAAGGTGTTACCTCAAACTTCAGAACCCGGGGGCTCTATCGTATAAAAAACAGACATGGCGGCGACAAATGACTTAAAACAATTATGTGTCTTACGACCGTTAAATAACGTACCAAGTAATAAAGAAATTCCCCCGGGATCAGAACAGCTCCTATTCAGCCGTGAAATGCGATGTTAAAACGAACATCATTCCCTACTAAAAGCTCCGGGTATTCTGTCGGTAGACATGACCTTCCAGTTTCAAAACAGACAACATGGACCATTAACGAAACTCTTGGGAATTGTCGCATTTACGCATTTATGTCTGACTGTCGTGTAAATTGGTTCGAAACCATGAGTTTCAATGGATGTCAGAAACAGTTTCTCACTTTTCAATCATAGAAAGAACATTATATTACAAGATTTAAAAGTGCCCGACCATTAATATGTCACAACCAAGAGCCGGTTAACCAGCAGTCCATTTTATTGAAACCTAAGCGTGCTGTTAGACGAACGTGAAACTATCAAGGCAACATTCAGCTACGTCTCGTGGGTACAATACAATACAAAAATGCAGTGATTTACAGTGCATTATGCCAACCCGTTGTTATAATCAACACAGCATCAGCACAATTTACAGATAGACACCGACTACTGTAATCCTTCTCAAACCACACCATTTACCATCAATAAAGGATGCCTCCTTCATCTGTTAATGCATTTCCTAATCAATCCTAATTCTTTTTCGTGCTCCAAACAGGGATTTTATTCTTATGCGAACATACAAATGACATTTAGACAATAATATTACTACTATTCATTATTACTTTTTAGCCACTTCAAATATAGAAAAAAGAGGCAATGTAATCGCACGACTAAAGTCGGTCGTAGACAGAGTTTTGAACATCCTTCGACATATTTTTTTCCGTTGGTAGATTTAATATGCACAAGTTTCGTAAAAAAATTGATCAAAAAAAAGTTTTCCAA
>JAUMTS010423267.1:0-13667 GCA_032273385.1 Ophiopholis aculeata | reverse complement strand
TTTAGAGGAGGGCAACCGCCACTTAGTGCAACAGGCAAGATTGCTGTCACGTCGTCTGCTAGACCAAGTTATTTAGTGGTGTGGACCCATATTAAATCATAATCTCGTCAAAATGGAGGAAATCCCCTTTGTCGTTGCATTGTACTGTTCTGATCAGCATACACAACAACCATCCATGCATTGTATTTTATTTTTCTAAGATCACTCATAGTAGGACTAGGTAAAGTTACCTTTGTATCCGTGACCTAAAATGCTATCATGGACACCATTGTTAAAAAATCATTGCCCTTTACGGACAATATTAAGTCGGATATCAAAGCAAATAGATGAGTACATTGCGTGCAAATTGATCGCCCATAGGGATTTGTTTAAGGCTTCCCAAATTTATCCCGGTAACCTAAACAAATGTCATCTATTTGGGATATGAAAGTATTCCCAACAGTGTAAGGTAGGTTGCAATAGCATTAGGCAGCCCTGGAATGGTACTAACTTTTAACCCTTTCTAATTTGATTTCAAAAAGTGCACAGTACAAACAAGAAATTTATATGTGTGCAAATATTGTACAAAAATTGTCATTCTAAAAATGTCATTGCAATATTCGTGTTACTATTTAAGTGAATTTAAATGATTACAAACAAACCAAGTATTGGTTGCGGCATTGTTAAAGTAGCACTGCAAAGTTTGATGAATAAAGAAATCGAGATTCAACTATTTTAACCTGATATGCAAGATACTAACAGCCCGTCATATGCCTCCAATACTCAATAAGCAGCCTATAATAAGGTATGTTGCTGACTACGCTCATTTCGCAGCTCAATATGCTCCTATATGAAATCCTAATCTGGTCCATACGGAATAATTCCCCTTTGTCATTGCATTGTACTGTTCTGATCAGCATATACAACCAATATACATTGGTACTAAAGCAGTGCGTTGCAGTTTTGACATCTGAATGTTATAATTAGCTTTATAATAATTACTTTTATTTTGTTTTATTTTTGAAGGCATATTTCTAAAGCCACTTAAAGTAGAACTAGGTAAAGGTGCACCTGTTATCGTTGTATCCGTGACCTAAAATTCGATCATGGACACGACTGTACAAAAATCATTGCCCTTTACGGCCAAAAATTTGTCGGATATCAAAGCAAATAGATGAGTATATATGCCCCCAAATTTCCCCAAATTTGTCCCGGTAACCTGAACAAAGGTCATCGTAATTCTAACAGTTACAGGTGGGTGGCAATAACATTTAATAGTACTTACTTTAACCCTTTCCTATTTAATTTCAAAAAGTGAACAGTACAGACAGCAAATTAATTTGTGTGCAAACATTTTTCACAAGTTATTCAATTGCAATACCATTGCAATATTCTTGATACTATTTAAATTAATTAAAATGATTACAAACAAACCTAGTATTGGTCACGGCATGGGTAGAGTAGCACTTCAAAGCTTAATATAAGATATCGAGATTAAACTATTTTAACAAGCTTATTACCCAGCTGAATATGCTTCTTTATGAGATCCTAATCTCGTCCAAATGGAGGAATTCCCCTTTGCCAATGCATTGTACTGTTCTGATCAGCATACATAACCACCATCCATGCATTGTTAATAAGCAGCGCAGTATGGTTCTGACATCTGATTGTTATAATTAGCTTCATAATAATTACATTGAACTATTTGTAGCTCACAGTTATAGTTTACACATTCGTACTAAAAGGACCTAGCTTTTAATATAAACGAATGTATTGATGTTATATTCTGATGGGCTCTTATATCGGACTGCTTACTTTAGATCCAATGTTGATATTTTAACATTTTGAACGGATGTTGCTTACGCCTGATTTATTTGACATCCAAACAAAATCGTTACATATTTTATGGTAGACATTTTTGTGACAAAACAATAGTCCACCTGTCGCTACAAGCTAGTTGGAATGGAAACATTAAAGAATGGAAAAAAGCCATGTTCTGACGACGTTTTGTGATTTTCTGCAAGTGAATTGTGACTTTTTGGAAAAAGTGCGCATCCATCCTTGCTACTTGTATAATATAATATTGACAACCCATCGTGAGACTCATGCGAAGATTTCTGAGATAAGAATGATGAACTTATCACCTAAATACGTCAAGAACATGGAATAAATAATAAGGCAGCTATTTTTGCTCGTATATATAAAACCTGCGTAAGATATGGCTGCCTTTTAGTTTATTACGTGTTCTTCACGTATTAAGGTGATATGCCGAATGATGAATTATAACGATAACATGACTTTAAAAAACGTCTAAAAATGTAATGTCACAAGAATGTATCAACGACCATTTATAATATACAAATATAGGTTTATAAACAGAAAAGAATAATTACATTTGGGCAGACATACACACTTCAAATATAAGCACTTTTCGGGCTACAGTGTATCCCGCAGAATGGGAGTGATGTCATAACCGGCCGACAGGCAATTTTCGATGTGATGCGTTATTTATTGCGCCTTGTTTACTCTCGCATGTGTTTTGTTACGCGATTATATAACGACGCCATATTAACGCGGGCACGCATGGAGAAACGCCGTTCGACAGGAAAATACATCACTTTTATTCTAATTTGGGGTAACATTTATTAACAATTAGTATTAAGGAATACAGACATTATGCAAAGTAAGCCCCTGCATCTGGTATCTGTAGACTTGTGTCTAGGTATCATACGTATATTATCAGAGGGAACTGAATTTGAATTTCATTTAAACCATGCTGTTAAGATGAGAAACCATGCAGTGCTGTTATATCACGCACTCTGTCATGATCAAGGTTGCTTAAATTCGTTTGGAAAACACAAATAATGATTGACAAGTTAAATTGGCTCTCTAAAGCGAATGTGAATGAAATGTTGGCATAATCTCCCGGTTACAGACTATAATTTTGATTGATGTATTGGCTTCAAGTTTAGATACAAGCTTTGCACACTTGCGTTTCACAAATGAAAATTGACATTCGTAAATGATACTTGGAGCATATCAGACAGACATTACATTGAGTTGTATATACCTTCAGTTTGTTTGAATTAACGTCTTCAGGATATAGTTAATGCTTTACACGCCGGCTGTAATTTTAGTGCCCAAAAATTGAAAAGTTACAATATTTTTTTGGATCACAGGGTCTATTTTAGGAAATAATGAACCAATACTAGGCTTGTTAGTACTCAATTGAATGCATTTTTCATGCTGAATCTGAATATAGTGGTGAAAATTTGAATTTTGAATTTTTTTGAAAAAGTTTGAAATTGTTGACATGTCGTCTGCAGTCGACATCCGAGTGAAGAGGGTTAAGCGTTGCAGCATGATACTGACAAGAATATCAACAACTATTGAAACCGTTAATGCTGTTCTCTTCAATGCCCCGGGTTAAATGCCTCTCTTATTGTGTCTTGTGTACATGTATTTCCAAGAAATTAAGATTTAATAATGTCGATAACATTTTTAAGATTCTAATTTGATACAAATTGCTCATTTTAGTTAAGTACTCTTGGATACTCAATCCTTTTCTGCTCGTCTTCCAGTTCTTTTCCCAAAATTACTAATATGTTCAGACCTTCAAGAAGGCAACTTCGGCTGTTTAACATAGAATGTTATTATTGATTGCTTAAACTAATGCATTTTCTTTGTGTATTTATTTGATATTGTTCACTTAAGCTTGAGCATATCACTAACATTTTACATAATATGAACTAAAATAAGGTAGACATGTCATTAATGTCCTTTGATCTGACACAGTTTTGCATCCTCATGCGTGATTTTGCATAATTTGCTCTTTGTTTTATTTTTATTTTTACCTTCAAGAGTATTTACCTCTTTGTTTTTATTTTGAAAGGCGGTTGTTTATGGTCCATTAATGCGCTATTGGAATTCTTAACCATTAACCAGATACGGTCTGTTGGGCATTGATTTTAATCAAAATACTCTGTACATATGTGCAGATCAAATTAATGAAAATAGGGAACCTCGAAGTGAGGTCGATTTTATAAATTTACACTTGATATACAGGGTGTATCAAAATAAAGTAAACACTTCGAAAATTACCTCCTAATTCAATAGTGTGAGGTATTTGGGTACTTATTCTGTTTATAGATGACTCAATACCTTGTACACCCGTGAGTGTAACGTCACTAGAGAGTGACAACAAACAGGTATTCTGTGTTACTTTTTCTAAACCAGGCCAAACAAACAGTTGCGCAGTGGTCATTTTCTCGTGCAGAGCTACTTACTCTAGCCAGATTGTCTATGCTCTAGCTTGTGATTCTACAAATCAAAGGTCAATTTTGGGTTACTTAAGGTCAAAGCAAGTGAAGGCAAGTTAAAGAACTGGAAGATATGCTGCTAATATCCAAGCAATTTGTTACCTTCTGTAGGCCATGCAGGCAGTGCAAGCAGGTAGTCAAAGAGTTAACTGTTGTCAAGTGGACTGCAAAGGTCTACAGTTCCATTAATTTCCCATGGGGCATGTAAATGATGTTGAGTAACATTGCACATTAAGCGAGCATAAAAGCAGCCAAACCTAGGAATTGAATCCGCACAATCTCTGCGCAACTGTATTTTACCATTTAAATCACACAAATAGCCACAGATTCCAAACCGTTTGTCTCAGGCCAGTTATTGTCGGGTTTAAGATGCCAAGATATTAATGTAACTGGTGTAAGAAGCATTTAGATCCAAAGACCTTTCATTGTAAAATTCAGTTGCATTTTTAGAACTGTTTACTTCATTTTGATGCTTCCTGTATAACAATTATTGATATAATGCAGATATAGCCTAGTAGTAGTGATAAGACTACCCAAATATTTGTTTCGGCTGTGCAATGGCCTCAGACCGTAAGGTGTATTAACACGACTCAGAGAGACACTTTTAGTCGCATGAAAAGGTGTATGCAGATAGTTATTGAGTAAAAATCAAGATGGCGCCCGGTCCAACTATGCATCTTCCTTCCGGGGCAAAGTCTAGACTAGTGCTTTTAAGGAGAGGTAACATCAAAGTATAGGTATTGATCATGATTGACTTTAAATTGGCATTTATCAAATTTGAAGCTACGTTGCTTTTATTCTAATTGTATCTTCCAAAAATGGATACCATTAAAGGAGCATTGCATGATTGCACACAAAAATGGAACAAAAAATTGAAGAAAAACAGTCTTCAATTAAAACTAGACATGTGTGCAGAATTTACTACTAAATGACTGCTCAACTGTTAGAATATCGTTGTCTACTGCAAGATTAAAGGCGAAAGAAACATTCTCATAACAAGCTAGTTTTGCATGTGAAAGTGTTTATGTAATATGTGCTTGGACCCAGGCATCTAAGGGTATCAATCTTATTATTTTGGAAACTAAATGGGTAAGGTATTGATAATATCCACTACCCCTTTTATGTTTGTTTTTTAATGTACAATAATGAAGATATCTAATCATATCTTGCCACTGAATGTGTGTATATTTTCTTTATTCTTACTTCCCTGCATAACGTATTTCAACATTACAAATCACTTGGAAATATGTTATGGATCAAAGACACCTCCAAGCCCATTGTGCTATTCCATACATTAATGTCATACCCAAAAAGAAGACAACTTTGTGGAAATTCTCAGGTTTTAAATGCGAATTATTCTTTAGGATTGCTCGTGTCTTCTTTACTATTTTCGCCAAAATCTGGAATTTGCACTGAAATCAGATAAAATCCCGCTAAAAATTGGCAAAACATTTTGGGAATACCATGTCTTCTTTATATGGTGTACAATTTATTTATGGAATAGCCCATTACATAACTACCATGATGTGAGGGCTCGTTGGTATGCGGCAAAAGTGGTTTAATGAAATTACACTCAGAACTCTTTTGCCTTGTTCTTAAAGTGCATTAACTGATTCGAATCAAATTCAATAATGTCCTTGCTTTTTTTAAGTGTTCTTTATTATTCATGAAATGCGTGGACTCGAATGTGGATAGATGGATGGAATGATTAGTTACGCTGAGGTGCAATTTGTTTTGTGCATACTGTAAATACTGGGTTGTAGTCGGCATACGGTACATGTAATTGTGTCATGATGAATATAGCATGGGTACTTAAAATATAGAAGATAAGGAGGAATTCGTGAACAAAATTATAGATTATAAATATAGCATTAATCACCCTGTAGTGAATATAAACGCATATTAAATGTTGGTTTAACCGTATAACCACGATTCAGATCATTTAACTTAAGGACAATTAATTTGCTCTTAAGGTAGTTAAACTTAAAATGACAGTTGGGTTTTTATAAAGTAAGAATCATTATACAAATGCTCAAGCTGTACAATTCAATATATTATAAGTAGTATTAAATAACGGGGGAATTTAAATAGTGTTATTTAAGAGCTTTAACACTTACTAAATGTATATTTACATATGTTTAAGGTAAATTATAATAGTAAAATATATGCATCTGTGATCATTTATATTGTAATGCTGAATCTGTGAATACAAAACTTCCATTGCAAATATTCATTTTTTATTTGTTTTTGGTTTTTTTTCATTTCAGACTTAGAAAAACGAAATTAGACCAGAGAAAATTAGCCGATGAGGCCAGTACAGTGGTCGACATGGCTAAGGTTGGTATACTTTGTATTTATCCTACTTATCTATACTTGTTAAGCTATATTTTATTTTTAGTGCTATAAGCTTAACGTATTTTGTGTTTTATTTTTATGAATTTTCTGATAGTAACAGGACAATGTTTGAGACTGTCCTGTTACTATTAGTAGAAGTTTGAACATACAATTATACTTGTTATGTTATAGATATTCTTTGTTCACAAAGGATTTAGCCTCATATATTATGTTAAAAAATCAACATATCGTGTAGATTAACCTCAAACGAAAAAGAGCTAATCACTTGGCTTCATCAGCTTCAAACATGTTACAATGTACTCTAGAAATATTGTCAAAAGTTGTGTTATTAACAACCGACTGTGTTTTCAGAGCTCATCATTACATCGCCAGTAGCTGATGACGTTATCTTTGAAGAAAAGGGTAAACGTTTTTTTTTGAATCTATGTTGATTCATCCCTATATACCTGTTTACATTGTTCATTGAAATTATTGTTATACTATATATTAATGTGGAAGTATTTTAGTAACAGACAGCATAATATAAACCAGCTCTGTTTGATAGTTCATTAATAATATAAAATCGTATCCAGAAAAGAGATGAAATTACCCAGGCTACAGACATTATTTTAGCTGTTCTTAAGGTGAAGGTTTCATTTCCATTATTAGATCTTTCAGATATGCAAAGATTATAACAGATATAGAGCAAAGATAAACTAAAACAATGATAATGTAAATCAAATGCATATTAAAAAGTCCCAAGTATGTCTCTCATGTTCATCTCTAAACAACAATAAACCTCGCCAAAATCGTGATGTGCAAAAGTAGAATATATTTTCCAAACAAAAACAAAATAAAATACAAAGATAATGCGTGTGAAATGCATTTCGTAAAACCCCATTATGTTTTCATGTACAACTCTAAAAAATAAAGCTCGCGTGAATTGTAATAGAAAAAGGTAATATCGTTTTAATATGCAACATAAAGGAAAAGTAGTATATATTTTCCAACCCATTATCTTTCTTCAACCATTTTATTGTCTCAGGTTACAGTACTCTCGAGCATTTCCCATGCAACAACTTCCAAAATAGTACGACAGAATTATATATAGCTAGCACAGCGGAAAGAACGTTCAAGACTTAGACACTTATATTTATGTGGGCAGTAGCTACAACGCACAGTATTCTAAAAGCTAGTATTCAAAATGGCGTAATATACTGTTCGCATTATATAAAACACTAAAGTTTACTTTAAAGCTATTTGAAACTTTGTAAATAATCGAAATTCTTAGTAAAACTAATATCCCAGCACTCAACTTTCAATGATAACACAGGATATATCAAAATAATGGTACGTCGAATGAAATGATATGCTAGATTGTATTATTTCTCATCTTCTTGTCTCTTTATCAGCACCCTGCAGGGCAAACATGGCAAAATAAGTGTCTCTTACAAGTACCCTAAAGTTATGTCAAATCAAAATGGAACACCCGAGTGGCCCCCTTAACAAGAGTCATTAACCTCGTGCGATATTTACACTGTGTTCATTGTAAGTGCAGCGTTGAAGCCGCGTCTCCTCAATATTCAGCTCGTTTGAGAGTGAAAATGTCTCGGCCAGCCTCTGATGGCGTAGGAAATGGCGTACATGGGTGTCATACAATACAGACATGTGTTAGGATCTGTGTACCTCCCTTTTAAAGTGTATACTCAAGGGAAAACTATGTTGACCTACAAGGGTTCGATGCTTCTCCTGAGGCTCAAAGGATTGTTCAATACAATGAGTAGGGGCGACTTGGGGAACTTGTTTTTATTATAGAATGCTGGTGCAATCCACTAGCAACAGTATCAGTACCTGTAGCGAGGTAAAGGTACTTCTCGATTCGTGAATTGTGTCAAGGGGAAACGGACAGCAAAATAGAGTTTTGTGTCGCATTCTACAGTCACAGCTATAAAATAGATTTGCTAGTTCTTTAAAACATTTATTATTGTATTAAACAATCTCGGTTATAGTTTTCACAACGCGTACAAAAATAATTTCCTGCTAAGTATACGTTCATCAATCCATTTTATAAAGTGCCTCATGATTATGTAAAACACATAAAACCTGATGGCGCTATACTTAAACGGATACACGGTGTTGACAACAAACAGGGATCATCTATCTAAACATAATTCCATTGACTTGCTCACGTTTCACTAAGAGTCGCAATATTGCGGATTTTTTAATTAACCTTTTGTCACGTTCTGAATTTAATTCATATCTAATGCAAGCTCTTCTTAATGACCTTTTTAAATACTAGTTATGAGCGCATAGTTTGTCTCTCTCGAGAGTTGGCTGAAAGGAGATTATAATATTACTTGATGCGGTGTCATTACTTAATTTCTGCCTCATAAACGTCATGAAGTTTTAATAATATTATTAATATACAGTGGGATATTTTAAGGTCATCATTTATCAAAAACAACTAATTTTCGTAGTATTTTAATGGTTTATAAACATGTTTCAGGTTTCTAGCTACCAGAATTCAACATTTTCAGCCACGGCTCATCAACCCAACCTTGTCTAAATTAAGTACACGCGCGGATGGCTTTCTGGGATAATAAGCAATGTATTACTCTTCTGAAATTCCAGTATCGACTAGTTATATTACAAGTATATAGGGTGGCACATGTACTAACTTGATGGTATAAATACACCAGATGCGTTTAAAAAAAAAGAACATAAGCACACAAATTGTCTGCTAGTTTTCATTTGAAGATACACACATTTAAATTGATTGGCATTTCCCGTGTTTTAGGCAAGTTTTTACTTATTAATCTTATATTTATTAAGGCCAGATCGTCTACGGGTTTGATGCACCAATGACATCACGTTTTCAATAATTCTTTTTTCCCAAAATCAAATCCGAATCTACCATTTCTATAGCCATAATGTGAAAGAATATTTAAATAAACAGACATTTGTACAAATATCTCTTGTTTAAACTTGATATAGTATTCCATATCACTTTACCGTCTACCCACTAAACATGGCCCTGTAGCTTCTTCTCACAAAATAATTATAATAGCATCATTTCAAAATCTCTTATGTATGCGAAGTATAGGGTGCCTTTCAAATAAAATACACTGTTCCTGGTAAGGCAATATTTCAAACAATAGATACATTTATCTTCTTTTCTTGCAGTACAAATTCGCCAAATTACCCCTTTTTTTAACCTAGGACGAAATAGAGCGGCATTTCTTCTTTCTTGATAACATAAATTCACCTTGAGGCCCAAAGCTCGTTGTAGCAAAAAGTGAATATACAAAAAAAATACAGGGTTGCTTTGCGTGCTGCTATAGGTTTCATTATTGCTAGAAAAGTTGAAAGTGCACAATACATCTAAGGCGAATCTCAAATTACTGATGGTGGTGTAATTCTTTGCCTGTAGCAATTTTACTTCCTTTCTTAATGGCAAATAATTTGTGGTAAATCAAAACTAGAAATATGAAAAAAATATCATCAAGTTTGTATTTTTCTTTCAAGTGTCGTCTGCACTGAATGCCCATGTGGGAGGGTTAGCCGCGCAAACAGAACTATGATTAGAGCGAAAAGTCATTGGTACATTTTATGCCTTGCATGACAATAGTCGGATCGTGTTTTGTAACAAATTAGCTAATTCACTCAAGTCGCAATACCAAATCACCTGCCTGATCAAACAAAAATTAATGGAAACAATTTTATGAACAATATCCGTTTAGATACTGTAGGAAAATATAACGAGAGTTGCTAGAAGTTAGTTAAGAGCACAGTTGCAGGAATCACGGAGAATAACCTGGAACTCATGTTGCTAGCGCTTAAAACAAGATATTAACGACTAAACTACCTGTTATCCCCACCTTATGTCATCGATTGCAATCGGTTAATTGTCCCCCACCTGTCCTCATTTTAAATTAAATTATGACACCATCATGGCTAATCTAAAGAGGAAAGCTGGAGCAAACGGTAAAGAATACTACTAGTGCACCAGTACTTTTTGCCCTGAGTGTAGACTTTAATATGGAGATGCTTAGATAGAACAAGACATGCTCGACTGGCGACCCACTTTACTTGAATTCTGGCTTCAAAGTCATGCATAGCAAATAAAACTTGAGTGCACAATAAAGGTTAACACTAATAACATTTGGTTGGTCTGTTGCCTCTTCTATCTAGTAGGTAAATTTTTGAAATTTATTTAACGTAATTTATTCTTTTTATGGATGGGACGACGAAAATGCACGTGGTTAACTCTCTCCGTGAGTACTATTTAAAATTTTAAATTGCTTCTAAAATTTATAATATAATCAAGAAAGGGATGTTAAAGAATTCTAAACATTCTAAAGAATTAAATATAACAATCGATCCAAATGAGTATACAAATCCTTTTAGTAGTCACGTGATTGCCTAGATTGTCCGAATTATTTTGTGGTATATTATTAAGTTTTCTAAATAACCTAAACATCACTCTTACTATTGCCATTGCATTTAGTTATATAGGTACAGTTCCAAGCATTCGTTCGATCTTGTTTAGTCATATGTCATCTCACATAAAATGTTATCAACACCAATTGACACGTGTTAAGTAAGTCCTGCAGACTGCCAATTAGGTACCAAGATACACGAAGTAAAACAATATAAAAAGAAATGATAGAGAAAGAAGAGCAAGTCGCAAACTAGAACAAATAAAACATAACAAGCAGGAACGAATAAACCCTAGAAAAAATATAGGGATATCCGCCTCTGCTAGGACTCGAACCTGGAACCCCTGATTACTAGACAGGTGCTCTCACCATTAATCTACACAGACTCCCTGATATACAGGGCTATAAACAATGTAGTAATGCCCGAGCAATCCAAGTAAACATAACAAACAGAGTCTAGTATCATGATTAAATTGAAAACAATGTAGTTAAAGTCGGGGCCATACATTAACATAGTTGCCACTATCTGGGTCAGTCTTTTTTAAAAAGAAAGCATTACTGGGTATACCACTTACAAGACATGACAACCAATGACGAGTTTATACGAGACATGAGTACTGAACATCTGCAGGCAATATTTACACGGCATTTCCTAAATTTACATACATGTTATGTCATTGAATAACCGCGTATCATCAGGACGCACGTGCTATGCATAATAATTCACAAGAGTCTAGTTAACCCAGCCAATGCTCACGAAGCATGATCAGTTATAGTTTTTCATATCGTTTTCAAAAAAAACCTTTGGTGTAACTTAAAATGTAAAGTCCTTCTATGTCAGGCTGTTTTGCGAGTTAAGCTTATAGGAAAAGTTTAAAAAGTGTCATTTTGTTCTTCACTGAACCTATAGATGTACCAATTATTTCAAGAAACATTTTCAAATAACCTGTAAATACTAGTACTGATAAAATACCTACATTTCTTTAAGCTTAAGCCTTATCTTGTTTAGCTATGTATCATATTACACCAACTTATATCGACATCAATTGACTCGTGTGAAGTAAGGCCTGTGGATTGCCAATCAGATACCCGGGTTCGTTTAGTAAAATTACATAGTAAAGAGAGTTTTGGGTCAAACATAAGCATGATAAGTATAGTGGCAGTTTTTATAAGTCGAAGAATACAATAATGAATATACAAGACAAGTGACAGGTGTTTAAGACATGAATATTAATATACTGAACATGCTCTACGTTGAATTTTGTTTTTGAATTATCTACAGGCAAGGTTAACGCAGTATTTCCCAAATTTACATACATGTTATGTCATTAAATAACCGCGTATTATCAGGCCCCAAGTGCTATGCATAATAACCCAATAATAATAATAATAGCTTGTAATCATCACAGTACATGCTTTTTAAATTACAAAATTGTATGAATCTGTATCTCGAGAACCATAAGTAAACCTTAAGTGTATAAGTTGCTCTACTTAAGGCCAAATTGATGCAAACTTTCTCTGCCCACTAAGTCATTGAATTGAAACAATCTGTAGTCTAGCGTAAGCGGGATAAAACGCTATTAATCGCACATGGTGCATAAAGTTTCATTGTTATTGATTACATATTGCCTGTTATGAATGTCACAAGCCCGTAACAACATACTCATCTGCTTTCTGTTGATAATAATTATAACAATACAACAACCAGAGACAACATCACATATAGATATTACATATTAACAGAGGCAAGGTACTGCTATACAAGCAGTCACATTTCCATAGCGTAGTTGAGTAACCATGCAACTTTAATATATTAATATAAACAATTTGAAACTTAACATACGTATTCTAAGAAGCTATTATTAAATTTCCTTCGAAAACCTGCAAATAAAACAATATTAATTAGAAGTAGACTATAAGAGTAAAAGAAGATCCTTAGTCGATGTACGTCGATGAACATGCAAGCCAACAGAGTAATTAAGTTCCACGAAAGCCCACACACTCTGTCGGCGCAAGTGAAAACACGCATATCAAGGAGTCAATAACCGACACCATATTGCAGACATAAAATTCTCAAAAATAAGGATATCGTCATCTTTTGTTAGGAATTCATCACCAAATTCCTAAAATTCTATTTCTGGGACAACAATTTTTAAAAAGATGTTAGGATTTGTTTGTAATTCAAAACAAATAACTAATTGTAAGCAATATGTACGAAATTATCCAGTTGGTGCTTTTGGCATTGCATCATACAGCATTCAATAATTAAAAGAATTAAAGAATTCTCTATTTTAAAGTAAAAAAAGGCTCTCTAAAGAAGCCAACAATGCACATCATATAGGGTAACCATTGCCTCAGAAACTACTCAAATTTAGATATAAACTGTATTCAGATGTGCGTAGATAATACAATATCATGTAGTTCAGACATCGGGGTTTTTTGGTCTCTCAATGATTTGAAAGAAATACTACACATAGTGGATACCAAAACATGATACACTTTTATAAAACGTTGGCAACACTTAAGGGGTCTCCAACTAGTACGTGTTTTTTACCGTAAATTATCAAATTCTAATTTTAAGTCTTTATTTCAGAAT
>JAUMTS010422156.1:0-13667 GCA_032273385.1 Ophiopholis aculeata | reverse complement strand
TGTTAAATATGATGTATGGCTTTCATGTGTCAGACACTATGTTTTACTATACATTTTTCATCATTTTGAAATTGACCAATTTTGACCTTCTTGAACAGATGTTCACGCTATAATCAAAATGAAAATTGCTTAGAGGTATCCGGTTGCCCATATTAAGTGGTATTATACAATTTGTTGCCTTCTTTATCCCCTGTGTAAAATACATTTGTGTACATGATGCATTTTCAGCACTTTGTGTTATGTTTTGTTTGACGTGGTTAATTTGTTTAATTGTTGAAAATAGTATAAATTGATTTTTGCTAACGTCAACATTTGCATTACTTCTACAAAGAGTATTATATCACTAGAAATATTGATAATTAATTAGAAATTGTGGTTATTGAAAATCAAACATCTGGTTTAATGGTATGAGTAATAATGCATGTACTTATACTTTATCGTAATAAAAAGTTACAAAGTCAAACATGATTGAACTAGGGCATTGTTCACACACAGAACTGTAGCCTGGGAGTTGCAATGGTTTAATTTTGGTTTACACTTCAAAGAGGATTAAAAACATAAATTAGGTAAATATATACAGATCTGATTGTCTAATTGATTGCTGTATAACCTGCCTTTGATAAAATCATTGATTGTATTTAATCTAAAATATAAACATGTTTCTCACTTTAATATTTACGTACTGAACGAGACATTTTGCCCTATGATTAAAACTCAGTTTCTTATTAAATTTGATAACCTGTAATATCCTAGAACAATTTGCTATCTTCTATGGATAGGTTTCTAGATAGTTCACATGACAGTTTGTTGATAAATGTATCCACTAAACTGGATTTTACACTGTTGCTGTCTTTAGTAGACAGCTGGTACGACTTGCATGGTTTTCAGGAAATAAAGACATTCAGATACCCAACTAGATGGTTATTACTGACGATGCGTAGACATAATGTAATGAGGGGACATAATGTATCTCTTAAATGATTTTATCATTAGTGTAAAACTCTTTAAGGTAACTAATATCACTGCCAATTAATGTGGATGTCTGCTCTGATGACATTAAATTAAATTATTATGCAAAGTAATATTGAAGATAAAATTACTGATTGATTTCAATTGGTTTGTTATGCAGCAGTTTTGTTGCTGTCTTTAGTAGATGTTTCTTCCACTAACTGGACTGTTAAGATTTACTGTGTTGAAAGTTTACCTTGTTTATTCCATACAATAAATTATATCATTATATTGTTAACACTATAAATAGTATCTAACAATATGTTCAAAGTGTGGCTATCTTTGGTAGATAGCTATTTCATCAACGGAGACTCTATGGATGTTGGATACTGTCATGATATCTAATGTGATTTTCGTATGTTGTATTTGCTCATTAAAACACTATATCAGTAGAGTGTCGTATTAGTTGAAGGATGTTTTAGATATAAATGATTTAATGATTTAATGAGTAGTTCACAATTCATATTACATAACTAACTGGTGATTCATGAATTACCTTAGCAGCATGTCAGGTTTTATTGGAACGTCATATTATGCATTGTCAATTTTAAAGAGAGCAGGCATCAAGAAATGCACATTTTCCATATGTTTATTACTAATTAGGTAGATTTTCCTGCCAAAACAGTTTCAAGGTTGGTTGAATAGCAATGTCTATGTTACATTACGATTCTAACGATCTTTTTACTAGTTATGGTACCATCAACGTCAAAGTAATTCTATCATATAGGGTCTCGTTGGGCTCAATTAATCCCATGGGGACAATGTGTCTGGACTTTTTATATTCTGTTGCATGGCTTACTATAATTACCTGCTATATTCTCATTCTCTTATATATAAGCCTGCACCAAGTATACTGGCAATGTATAATACAGTGCCAGCAATGCTGCTCCTGGTGCAAAACAAGTGCAGCTGCATGCTCCAATTATGATTGTGTGATACCCATTTAAAGCTTACCTTCATTTGACAAGCATGATTAAGTGAGCGTATGCAAAAGAGAAAAAGAATTTGGCATCCAATTAAAATCCGTATTTTTATTGTTACTTATTCATGTATGTTTTGTAACATGGCAATTGCTTGCTTATCAATATACTACTACTTCTTTCCTTGAATTTTCAGGGTACATGTAAGAAGAACAGACAAAGTGGGAACAGATACAGCGTTCCATGGCATAGAGGAATATATGACACACGTAGAAGAATATTTAGAGAGGTATAAGATGTATAATAATGTAAAATAAGTTATCGAAAGAGGCTTTTTAGCAACAGATGACCCAGAGTTATTACCAGAAGCAAAGAAAAAGTAAGTTATTAATCATGTAGTAAAAATAATGATGAAAATTAGTGACCAATTGTACAAAACAAAAGATATGTTAGTTAATTAATTAAGCTAGCTTCCTTGAAATTTGCAGAGCCAGTCAGTCAGTAAGCAAAAATTGTCAAAGTTGTGTTGAATCTTACCCAAAATCTTGTCCTCTGGTATAGAAATAGGTCCCAATTTCACTAAGTTTTGTATAAAAATCGGTTTATTTTCAAGACCTCAATGTCATGTCATCTCCTGACCCAAACCAAATTGTACCCCTCCCGGCCAATCACATGTCAGATCGTGTCCTTGCCTAGTAAAATAATGTGATAGTGATATTTAGATATTTATAAGATAATGTGATATTTAGTGAATTGTATAATGTATGTGTGAGGGAGTTATTTTACAATGCCAAGCATGTCTGTATATAAAAAGTAAAATATAAAAGTGTTTATTTCAAATAACTGGAGGGTTAATAACCTCTAAAGATGAAGATGAGTTGAAGTTCAGCAAATACTTCTATATTTTATAACAGCAGTATCATTATCAAGGTGGTAATCAATGTCAGTTGAAAGAAATATTGCAAACTTATCGTCCTTCTTGTTGTTGTGACTCCATTAGTGCTAAATTGATATCTTCCTCAGAATAATAATTTAGACAGTTCGTGACAATACACTTCCTTTAAATAATAGCATCATATTTATCATACTGTCATCTTTAATGTATAACCATGCTTACACATTTATTATGTTCTCTTGCTTTTTGCTCCTCAAATATCAAGATTATACTTTTATAAGCAATATTGATTTATTCTTGTGTTTTCTTCCCTTTTCAGATATCCAGAATATACTTTTGTAAGCGATAATGATGTATCAAAATCAGCTGGCTTATCGATTAGATACTCAGAGAATTCACTGCGAGAGATAATTCTTGATATTCATTTTCTATCACTTACTGATTATTTAGTCTGTACATTTTCTTCACAGGTAAGTAAAGCATTTATGAAACAACAAAAAGTATTTGCTGGTGTAATTCATGTTATTAATAACCTGCATTATAGCGCGATCCAATCTGACGAGATTAGTTATGCTATTAACCATCTTAGAAATCCCTGATTGTTTGTGAACAAGTTTGCTTATTCTTTTGATTCAAATATTTTGATGAGGCGAATCTTACAGCTCAAATCTGTTTAATTGTGAAGATAACGTTGAAAATGAGCTATCAACATTTATGAGACCATTTAGTACCTTGAACAAAATATATTTTGGGCAGTGATAACATAACTTAATATAACATAACCCCGGGAACATAACATAATACAATATCTATTATGCATCAATTCTAACAAGATAATAGCGTAGCAAGAAAAGAACTTGTTGTTAATTTCACCAAAGCTATTAATTTCACCAATAAAGAATTTGAGAAAACTCAAATCTAAATAGAGGAAATAATTAAACAAAAGTGAAGAGCTAACACTGGCAAAAGGCAGTTTTGGAGTACTCCTACTTCAGATCTCATCGTATCTTGAAAACAGTTTGGATTCACTGCCAAAACAAATTCATCAATCTTGGTTTGCACTCATTTGACATGGTTGATGCAATGCTAAGTACTTTTTGTCTCTATCCATTACTAGACCTAAAACATCTGCCCAGGGCAAGCGCAACATTATTCCCGTCTAGAAGATACTACTACATTTACATTTTACTTCACATGATAATGAACAAGCTCCTAAGTACAAGGACACAAACATATTGTAGTTTGTACTTTTCAATGACATTTGTGCTTACTTGATTAAATTTACTCCAATTACTATTCCACGGTAACATTCATTTGTACTTTTGATTAATAATGTAACATTTGATAAATACATAATTATACATTTTGTTTGTTACATAACAAGCTAATAAACCAAGTCAATGCATGACCAAAATGCTGTGGTGTACTTTTTCAAACACTACATTGTTGATTCCATAACCATTTTACTCTAATTACTTATCCACATTAGCAATTACGCGTTGTCTGTTCCTACAAATTCTGGGAGAAAAAAGTTCTAGCAGGTGTGTATTACCAGCTAGAAGGACATCTGGATTTAGATATCGTTACAGTGCTTTCTAAAAGCCTTGGGAAAGCGGGGTTGAAGTAGCTTACTGCACACAGAGTTTTACTTCAGGGATGGAGAGTCATATTGAAGAATGTTTTAGGGAACAGCCGGTGTATAGGTTCTTGAGGCTCAGCCTTAGGTTTTTGTATAACAATGTTCAGACAATATAGTAGTGACTTGGACAATTGTATTGTGCATTACATCATTGCGTACATATTTTGTCAATTGGCATTGGAAACTTCTGCACTAAGCATACCTCCCATAACTACATTGCATAGTATTAGTAACACCAATTTCAGATAACAAACTTTTATGTGCAAACAGTTCTGAACCTTATTCAGAATTTTGAATTACTTTGTAAAAACTTGTTTTCAATTTGTGAACAACTTCTGTATTGGTCTTTTCTTTATCCTAACAGGTTTGTAGAGTTGCGTATGAAATCATGCAAACATACCACCCAGATGCGTCAGGGTTCTACCACTCACTAGATGATGTATTTTATTATGGAGGACAAAATGAACATACACAAGTAGCTATATATGAACATAAACCCAAATCATCTAATGAGATTGAACTCAAACCTGGTGATACCATAGGAGTAGCTGGTAACCACTGGGATGGATGGTCAAAAGGAACTAACCACCGGCTAAAACCCAGGAAAGCTGGTTTATATCCATCTTATAAAGTTGTAGAAAAAGTTAATGTAGCTAAAATGCCAACTTATGCAGAGGCAGAAGATTTTCAAATACCTTTATCATAGTATTAGATGATAGTTTGTAGACTGTAGATAGAATTAGCAAAGTTTTTTATATGTATTTCATGAAGCACTTTTAACATTTGCAACAAAAATGAATTTGTATTATCAAGAGAATATATTGATATTTGTAATATTGCAGTGTTAAATAAGACCCTGGTTGCAAATTAACCTAAATAAAAAGATATTCTTGAAGTCCCAGATACTAAAAGGCAAGTATTTGACAATGCTGGTATAGTTCTTTGTTTCAGTATCAGCAGCTATTGGCAATACTAGCATATAAATATAATAGAATCTGACAATACTGGTACATCAGTCACGTTCTAGTAACATCTTTCACACAATTTGATTAAGTTCATTGAAGCAAAACTTTTGTTTTGAGTTTTTAACAACAAATGTGTGCCTTGCAAAATTACCACAATCAAATTATCTTATTCATTTAATAGAGGCATTAGCAATGTATGTGTCAGGTTATAAGCGAAATAAAAGAAATTAATACAAACATCATTCTGAGACACATAGGCAAACTACCTTGATCTTTTAGAGTATAAACTTTTGCAAATAAATGCAAGGCTAATGTCATATGTAAAATAGAACTAGAATGTTTGTGAATCAATCCAATCTAAGAATATTAAATGTTATTTTTGTTTCCTTGGAGATCGGACAAATACAAAACCTTAGTAAGATGAAAGGTTTTAAATTGATAGGTTTATCTATTAACCAATGAAATATTTAACATCTTTTAATTCACAAGAGCATTTTATTCATGTTGCATCTTTGATACCAAGATGGTTTTAGCAATTGTTAATATCACAAAATGTCAGACTTTGTTAATGTCAATAATGTATGATTGTGAAATAGAAATTTGTTGCAAACATAATATCTATTGCAAAGAATTTATGCAGATGTAAATCAAATGTTTGGAAAACACACCCTATTGAATTTAAGTTATACGTTTATAGCTTCTTATCAGTCATTTAAATCAGCTCCCTCCTTACAATTTCAGCCAACAAGCTATTTTAGTCAAATACAAATATTTCCAATTCTCATAAGGTTAAAGTAGCTTCATAAGATGAGATCTTGTTATTATTGCAATTGATTTTGCATAGCAATATTGTGATATTTGAAATTAGATAGAAAAATTGCATCTGTACTGAAGGTTTTTCCTTTGTGACATACAGATTAGCAATTAGCAAGCTAAACTAAAGTAGCAAAGAACGTGACTGAAGAAGAATTCCATTAATTATTTGGCAACACTTTACCATCCACCTGCTTTCATTTCGTTACAACTCATTTGATAAGTAAAAAATCTAGCCCTTGCAACCAGGGTCTTAAAATTAATTACAAGGTTTAAGTTGTTAACCTTGTTCATTTCTGATCACTGTATGCCATTTGCAAACTTGATGTAGGCATGTTTTAATAACAAATATTGTGGCAGTTGTTGATGTCATTTGCAAATTTGTATGGAATATTTTTGCTACAAAATGGCAGTTGAAATAGTCATTGTTTCTATGATTAATTATTGATTGCTCAGCCTGATAAATGTTGTGCCATTGTTAATGAGTTATTATATGAACATTGTATATGATTCTTCAATATGAACAATCACACTTTTCCCTTGCAGACACAAGTTGGAGTTAAGTGAAATTCCCAAAGTGGTTCCATTCCAATGGTTATGAACTCACTGTTTTCACCTTCAGCAAACAACCAAAAATTGTAAATTTGAATGATTTTGTTTTAAATATTTATCCAAAAACACCCAATGTGGAGAAATAATTCTTGTTACAACTCAATTTGTTTTTTTATTTGGAAGATGATCCCTTTAGAAAAACTTATTAAAATCATTCAATTTGGAACAACAACTCTTCTTACAACTCAACATTTTATCATTTCTCAATAGGATTCACTTTCAAAGGAAATCTTATATTTTGTGATTTTTTCCATCCTTGCCCCCAAAACATCTAGTCTGGCCCTCTTTGAGAATGGATGTGATGTCAAAACACATCTTTACATTATATGCCTGCATTATGATTCTGTCTTATTTTTCTGTGTGCGTATTTCCTTGCGTAAGTATTAAGACCCTTCATGATACGGGCGTGCATGTAGAGATGCGGTTTGACATCATGTCGAGGGCCAGACTGCAGTGTGGGAATGCTGATTCCAACTCTACCTTGCACCTCTTCAGGCTATATAGGCATGAATACTTGTTAACACAAATGTTGCTATTTGTAATTGACTTATATTGATGATTGCTATTTTATAATTGTAAACAAATCAGTATTCAGGGTGGTTTGATAAATATATCATTGTAAAATGTTCATGTGTGTTGTAAATAGAAAATTTTATATATAATTGTGCTCACCCTGAAATTAATGTGTGCTCTTTTTGAAAAGGAAAAAAAAAATCAAATAGATGTATATAAAAAGATGTTTATGAATCCAAAGAACCTACTTTATGATGAAAGTAGTTATATAAATGTACAGATGCAAATTCAGATGGTAGTTTGTCATGATTTCTACAAATTTGAATTACCAATTTTTAAGGGCTTGGCCATTTTATCAACCGGTGCATGTTACATTTTACAGATCCTATTGACTGTGAAAAATGAAAATCTTAAAAAAAAAATTGCTGTACCTTTGAAATACTGTTTTGGTTTTGATGAAAAGTATTAAAATGGAATTAATGCTGAAACAGCTGTAAAAAATAACGGTGAAATTAGAACAAAATATTGAAAACATTTGTAAAAACAAAATAACCCTATACCATTAGTTTCAATCTATGGTATTTAGAGGAAGAAAATTAATTTCAAAGTTTCAATAATACTATATGTCAAAAATTGAATTATTGTTAAGAAATAATGTCCATTTGTTTTGGTGGTTTTTGAAAATAAAAGGATTTTAAAGAAAAGTGTAACATAAATTTATGGAATTCATGACGCTATTTTAGGACAGGAGGAAAAGTTCAACAGTACCGTATTGTAGTAGCAGCCTACCTCCGGCCTGTTAGTTTTAAATGTATTAATAAGTATAATTTAGAAGTGAAAATATGTTATATGGCTCCACAAAATGAGTGGAAAGTTTCTCCTTAATAAAAAGATGATTTTGATGTCATTTTTGTCCTTAGAATAATATAAAACATGGTAGATATCAAACTATTGAAGGCAAAACCAGGCATGATTATGTCACTCAAAATCTCTGTATTGCCTCTATTGCAGCTGCATATAACATACTGTATCTTTAAATTAGCAAATGTAACTCTCCCCTCGTGTGATGGTGCTAGGTCACATATTATTTTGTAAAGAAAATACTTGAAACGGCAAGTAATCATCAAGATGTTTCATGCCCTTTGTACACTTATCGTTACTTAGGCACTTCAGTTTGTAAACTGTATTTCTTATGATGCCACTAGTGGTATCAACTCACCGGAACATGCAATTCTTGACATTGGCAACTACCCGGAGCACTGTTGTCATACTACTTATCTCATATTGAATGGATAGTTGATGATATCATCTCACAGGCACATGTCATTCTTGACATTGAAAGTCATTCTTGACACTGGAAATAACTTGGATACATTGTATTTAGTCATACTACTTATCTCATATTGAATGGATAGTTGATGATATCAACTCACAGGCACAACAATGCTGAATACAAGTGATGAACTTAATCATGGGAATTGAGACCATTGCTCAACTCATAGTGGATTGATTTCTTCAATCACAATGTCAAGTAAGTAACATGGTTCTTTCACATTTCAGCAAGGCCAAGGACGTATATTGATAGCAAATGACTGCAGGAATCTGTCAGAAAGTATAATACTTAAGAGTACATTAAGTGTTTTTGCACGCCTGTAAGGCATAATTCTTAAATTTAAGTACGAGTGTTGGACAAAGGTATTTGATATGTAATATGACTTATGGTTATTATCATGTTACTTTGTATGTCATACATGTAATAATAAGACAACTCACTTGTCCAAATGGTTTCATTGCAAAGTGGGATCTGTTTTCATCCATTTGAGACATTTGCACATTTTCAAAGAACTGACATCCAATTTGTAGTTACCAATCAAACGACATATTTTTTCTTCATCTTTTAGTCTACTTGAAATACATTTTTAAGTTGCCAGTAATTAATTTAATTTTAACAATATGAAATATTTAAAAATTTTGTACCAGTATAAAAATCAACTTGTATTACATGTGCTCAGTAAAGTGTAGTGTCATAAATGGTTGTACAGAAGAGTAAGGTACTTGTGAATTGTACTGTGTTGATACGGTTATTTGTGTTGCGAGTCTTCCAAATTTAATGTCAAGACTTGTGTACGTTGCTAAATTGATCAGTTTAGCTTTATTGTATCAATGATACAAGATCACTGTCTCTGTCACTATCTTTGGGATCACATGTTTCAATTTATTTTACATTTTCAGGGTTGTGGTAGAAGCCATTAGAAGAAAAAATATGGAATGTTTATCTTGTAAAATGATCTGTCTAAAGCTGCCTTGTAGTGGGTTCTCACTTTGTTTGGTAGAGATGTATTGTCAACATTTGAAAATTAGAGCAATATAGGGACAACCAAATCTGATATCCCAACCAAAATAAGATAAAAACAGGATGAAAATTGTTTGCACTCAGTATAGGCATACCTGAGTAAGTAGCTTTGAAAGAGTGCCCCGTCCGAACCAGAAGCGTGCATGACAGTGTCACACTTACTTGTTCCACTAATTTGTTTCAAATTCAGGCAATTCTGTATAGTGAACCTGTTCCAGTTATTGTAATGTAAAGTGCTGTAAGTGTGAATAATAGTAATGTTTAGCTATTTTTTTGATATAATTTGATGGTGCCAACAATGATTTTGAACTAGCCAAGAGATATTATAGTAGTGCAATGAAATGAAAAGATTTTATTACCAACATGTGCTGTGTGCTGAAGAATTGTTACAGTTTAACAGTGTTTACTTGCAAATAGTTACAAGTGTGTTAAAAAAAGATTACAGTTTATCTCGTCAGCATACTGGTTGGAAAAAGCGCTGATATGTTACTTTATTAGACAAGGTTTTGAAAATTACCACAGTTATAGTTAACATTTGCCACGTTGTGTTAATCAATTGACTGATCCCCTAGGATTATTGTCACTGTATTTACGTGATATATAATGAGTTATTTATCTGATAAAGTTTAGGATAACTGTTGCCCTAGAAAATTTGAGCACTGACTCTTCTTTTAGCTTAGAATTATATGATTTTTTATTGACAAGAAACTCATATGCAATCAACTCCAATATTATGTGCTAAGCTTTGAATTAGTGTGCTAAACAACACCCAACTCATATTGAATCATATGTTATGCCCAACCACCTTATTGGTCAAGATTTGATCAGAATAATTGAATTTGAAAGTACTAAATCAAGATCCAACTCATTTATGCACATTCCCAAAATTGTACAGAAATTACAGGGGATTTCTGGTATGTGCTAAAACCAAATAAAAAAGCAACATGTGCAGTCTTAATTTTTGGTGCCAATTATCAGATTTCAGTGTGCCATAATTGTTATACTCATATTATGTGCCAAGTTTTAACATTGAAATTTGCTGCAATGGACAAAATGTTTACATCAATATATAAAGAGTTTATTAAAATTGGACAGTCACAACTTGGTTAAATTGGAAAAATATAACTAATCAAGGTACTTTTTTGAAAAAATATTTTAACAGCTGAAACTCATTGTGTGCTATTGTATTGAAAAGTGTGCGTAACAAAACCCAACTCCTATTATAACTGCACGGTTACACCACCTGTTACCCCACTATTATAGTTTTATTATGTTACCACATTGTGTATGATATATAACCTTCCGATTTGACATTGTGTATTTGATGATTTATGTTTGATTCTATTATATTAATAGTGTTCATGTTGACAGTATTTGTAAGCCAGTGTTATTGGTGCTGCACATAATGTATAAAACAAAATAACTGATGGTTTATCAGTTGTCATATTTTGATGCAGTAAAACAAGCTTGTTTATGCAGGCAAATGTTTCTCAAAACATGTTTCATTGTGTTTTTATTACGTCTGATGAATTTCACAGTTAATGAGTGTTATTAGTTTCTGACAAGGAGTGAATAAATTCATGGGTCTTAACACATGAAGACTTAGGTTTGGCACCCATACACATTCGTCCCCCCCCCGAGAACTTAACTTTCGATAATTGCTCCGAGTTGGAGACAGGTTTGCTAAATATTGATTGTCTCTAGCAATTATCGACAAAAGCTGGGAACATGAGACAGTTTAGTGAGAGGACTGCAACAATGAATGTATTCTCAGAGAGAAGTTTTCTCTGAACCGGAATGATATCCTCTCAACTAAGGGGATAAGTTCTATTGGCCAAGCCTATGTCTATGTCTAAATCAGTTGAGAAGATATATTATTACACCTCTTACATATTCATAAGCTGATGGTACCAATTCATTGGTCAATTCCAACATTCACAATCAAAAATAAATTTAGCTATTTATAGAAATTTGGATGTACAAGCTATTTTACCAGTTGGTATTTTTCCCCTTTCCCTACATCATTTATCTCCTGCAGCCAGAGTTCAACCACAAATTATTGTATTACTTCTGTTGTGCTGCTGGGGAAAGGAATCACACACCTAAGTAAAAAGAAGTTTCAAATCAAACTTGCAGCCAACTACACTAGCATCCACCAAAATATACACCATCAAAGATGGGGAAACTAAAACATTCACATCTTTTATTCTCTAATTTGATACCCTGTGCACGTCTAAATGCCAATGGATAGTATATTTGTTCCATTCAATAGTTCTGCTATTGCTCTTTTATTGTTCATTGATTGGTAAAAGTGTGTTGATGCATCTTGCTCATATATTTGGTAAAATGGATTTCTGGATCGGAGCTTCTAGGTTGATCTCTCTCGGTGTGAGAATATTTGAGGTGGCATATTCTGTATCCAAAATTGTCTATGTACATGCATGAGATTTGTACTGAGAACATCTGGCCAATTGGGTAAAGAGGGACATATCTTCAATAACTATTTGTTGTTAGTAAATGTCAGAAGAAGCTTGTGCAGTTAGAACAAAAAGGTATTGCTGTATTTGAAATGTTTTCATCCCTATCCCGCTTCAAAAAGTGACATACTTGCTCAATGTTGGAATTAATTACATTCATTCGTATTAGCACCTAATCACTTTTAAGAAAATTGTGTGACATGAATCTTCATTTTTTAAAGCCCAAAGTCAAATATTTAGGTTCAAATCTTTTCACGGATTGTTATTCTGTTGTAAATTCTTCCAACACAGTGGTTACAAAGTGTCAGTGCCCGGACTGTTTATGCGCATTTGTTTATGCAGTATTATAGAAGTGATTTCAAAGTGTGCAGTGCATGGATTGTTGAGGCACGCAAAACATCACACATCCCAAAATTGAAACTGTGCTTTGGAAATGGTCCCTCACCCGTATTCAAATATCCTGTTACTGTGTTATCATTATTCCCTCAATTTTGAGTTTATCTACCTTAGAGGTAACTGTCATCTTGTGGTATAGGAACTAAAGATGTTGAACATTGCTTTATCAAAATATTGCATATACTCCAAACTTCAAGGTATAACCTTTTCAAGTTGTTTAGAAATGCCTTGTCGAAAACTGTCACTGTCAAAAGATTGCTTGAGTTTGATGAACTAATTGCTTAATCTCGTTGATATTGTCTAAATATTTCATAAATACTACAAACTTGAATGTATACAAATTAATTTTGTCACACTTTAGAATGTTACAATTGATGATATTGTGCTGTCAGAAGATGTTCATGGGAAAATGAAAGAGCACTTCACAAATCCCACAAAAGATGTTATTCAAACAGAATTTTGATATTGTGAAATATTGTTTCAATACTTTCCGTCAGTTTCAAAAGTGAATATCATCCATTCATTGAGTTTGTGAAATTTTAAAGTGTGTTTAATTGGATCTAAATATATTTAGACTCACTATAATTTCAAGTTCAGTTACTTAGTTCCTATAACACTTAATTTAATATTAAAATTCCTGTTTGGTTTTACAGTCTGAAATGTCTACTTAAAATATGCAGAGACGGAAAACAAATTTACATTATGAAAAATACACCAAAGATAGGTTCATTGACCTAGTGTTAGTAAATAATTATTCCAATTTTGTCAAAGTAAAACTCTCTTGGTGTTTGGATAGCTCTTTTGGAGATTCAATGTTATCATTATGACGTCAAGCTGGATGATGATAGTGTTTCGTTACCCTGAATTTGACCCGTTTGCCAAGACATGAAGTAGAATAAAGTTTCTCAATTATCAATAAAGAGGGGAACATGACCTTACTTACTGTAATCTAACTATATTTTATGTTTAATGATATACTCAACAAAATAAGTGACAGTGTCATTGCCATGACTACATATTTGAGCAACTTATCAGTTTTGCAAACAATTCTCAGAGACTTTTCAAGAAATTTCCTG
>JAUMTS010422155.1:0-21296 GCA_032273385.1 Ophiopholis aculeata | reverse complement strand
AGTCACTGCCAGTCAATATAGGTTGGATGTATCTCAATTAATCTTTATGAATGATACGTTCATCTTCTTTTGAAAATATTAAGCATTTTCATGACCTTACTTGCTAGGTTATGTCTCTAAGCGTCACTATATTGGTACTCTTTCATACAAAAATGCATGCAAAAGGGGTACCAACATGGATGCAAATTTATGTAAAGGAGATAGATGAGTATTACTTTGCTCTTTTGGTGAAGCAAATTTAAAGGAATCAAAATGCAAAATATTGAATATGAGATAGCCTACCAAAATACAGTCCCAGTTTGAGGTCTTAGAATGATTACAATATGCTCTCCACCCTATATGTACTTTAATTTGATAAAATATGCAATCTACTTTTGACAAATATGGCATAGCCCTAGGAGCCCGCCTAAAAGATGTCGCCATTCATTGCATTGCCATCGACCTTTTGGTTCATCCCGTAATGTAGATACGGCGCACTGATAAGTTGAATAGTATAGAGTCGTGCGCTCACAATCCTTGATATTAAGCTCTCAGCATTAATACAATCTCCTAGAGAAATGCATTAGCTAAGCGTTTGCCTCATATAGCCATAGGGGAGTCACTTGCGGTTCATACCTTTACTGAGACTTTCAGCTGGACCGGTCACTATTAATTTGGCCGGTCCACTTCAAATGGGGCTTAATGTACTACTGGGGAAGATAAGCACACCTCAAATGATATGATCAATGTATGGAATTATCTCAACTCCGAGGATGAAGTTCAATCAAAACATACTATGGTGTAGTATGTAGGAGCCCTCTAAGGATGAGTTCCACTACCATAAAACTAAAACGTGAATTTCTGAACATTTGTAATTTGTACTAAGTGAAATGTTTCCCATAGATAATACGATAGTGCTAGTATAACACTCGTACCTGAGTCTTGGGATATCATATGATTTGTATATTTCAAGTACACTTACAATGTTGTACATGGCAAGTTCATACATTCCGACACAATTCCACATAATATCAAAAATCAGATTTCTTGAAATCTCAAGATTTTGGAATAGTTCAACTTGTTTCAGCATTAACATTTACCATAAATTGATTCAAATATTCCAATAAATGTGCATATAATAATCATTGTCCAGCCCATCAAAGCTTTTCACATATATTTTTTTTTTTTTGAAAGCCCGATGTCAATTTGGTCCATTCCATGCGACATATTTAAAGGACGTGTGAACCTACATTCAGTAGTGCCAAGCCATGGTATAAATATTGTATGAATTTCTATGTTTATTTGTTCCTATTTTTTACTTGTAAATTTTTGTTTGTTTGTGATAAATGGTACATTTTATTTGTTTAAAATGTCCTTTAATTATTATTCAGAAAAGGACAATTTCTGATTAGCAAATTAATCAACCCTATGCGATGCTCACAGTTTAATTGGCAGTTCAACGCACTACCCAGTGCGGTTTGGAATGCAATTGCCCAGAATTAATGCACAAGCATTGATTTTGCGTATCTTAGTTAATGTCAATTCTGATTGGGTGCAGCATGCGCATGGTGTACACTTCTAAAATTGTGAGTTTGGGCCAATTCTTCAAAATTTTATAAAATTGATGGGGAGTTCTTGTACCAAACTTGTTAGCTTAGGATGAAAATTGCCTGAAAGGCAACACTGGTGTACACTCATCAGTTGACTACTGCTTCACACTACCTTCGGAATAATCCTGATACATTAAGCTTACACAAATTCTTGACCACACTTGTGAAATTCCCTTGCGGAATCGACATTATTGCGTTCATCTTCAGTGTGAATTGAGCCATATCTGTTGTGCATATTAAGTGACCATAACTACGTGAGGGAAGAATTGGATGAACGGCTCGCACGTCCACACTCCACACCAAGTATTCAATACACAAATACAGTTTGAGCCAAAAGCATTAATATGTCGACAATAAGAGGCCCTACTTTCCAATGTGTCACATGGATTTAAAATATTTTACAAATTTGAAACTTTCAATTAAATCATTTTTCCACCTGCGTATCATCTTTTTTACAAAAAAATGAAATCATGTCAATCGTTATTTCCAGCCTACACTTGGAATACCCCTTGAGCCCTGATAAAAACACGGAAGTTGAAATTCACATACAAATGATCGATCTCTGACAGATTACTGTTAGTGACCCTTTAGGTAAAGTGACATCTTCAGGACAAAGGTGACCCCGTTGCTGCATTTGCATTAGAGCAGCAAAACTCGTATTTGGTCCTAAGTGGTACAGGCTATTCGATCATTTGTTTGAGGGCATTCTTTCATTTAATTTTCAATAAAAGAATGCTGAAAGAAAACTACTTATTCGCTAAAAAACCTGTGTAATAAAATGCTGAGAGGATCTGATATCAAGATTCTAGCTGAACTGTTATCACAGGCGGAACTCATGTACATTTAAGTATGAAACGAAAGGAATCCCTTTCTATTTCATTTAAGAAAACATTCTTAAAATTTCACAGGAAAAAGGGGGCATAATCTTTTTCAGAGTCAATTTGACTTTTCTAGAATGGGCAAATTTAGTATATAAGTTGAGATTTGGATTATAGAGTGTTATATGACAGCTTATAACAAAATTCACTTTAAGACAGATTTTGATTTCAAGCAAAACATTACAGACGCTAGCGAATTCAGTGTTTTTTATAGAACTTTTAATAAAACATGAACTAGAGCTAATTGAGAGGGTTTAAAAACCCTCTCAATTAGCTCTAGTTCATGCTTTTGGCGAACAATGTGTCTTCCATTGTATGATTTATTATGTTAAACTTCGATCTGTTCTTTGCTTATGTAATGAAACATGTTTTCTAGAATAACCTATTGTTTTACACTAAGAATTTCTGGAAATCACAGCTGCAACTTGAGACAGTATTCTTCAATTGCAGCATACTCTTGACATAATGCTCAAGCATAATGTGCCAAATTTGGTGCCTAATGCTCTATTGTAAGCTCAGAATTCCCAACTGCAAAACACCGACAATAACAGGATGTGGTGAAATATAACAGAAATTTGAATGTTAGAATATGACGTCAAAATTCAAACCATTTTGATCAATGCATGATAAAGCATGATTACCTCATGTCGTAAAACAAATAAGATCTTTGTGGTATCTTTTGACGAAGATAAAAGCGAAATTTGTGACCTGAACAGGATATAAATTAGAACAAATTAAGACTGCCATGTGGATCTTTCTGCTAATCAAGGTACAAATGTCAGGGCCTTACTCTGTCTGGATCAATTTCCTCTGCCTATTTTGAAGATTAGTTTCTTCAGACCAAACAGAGTGCTCTTTAATCCAAATTCTGAGTAGCTAAGGCAGAGCATGTTGTGCCCCAAATCAAGCTCTAGATTGTCAATTTCGCTATGCTATGACATATTTTGCAGGGCTATTAGACTAGCTAGCGATTTTGATATTATTCACAAAAATGTTCTACTTCAGTTATACCTTAGGAGCTGCAAATAACTATTCATGTTAATTGCATGTGGTTTGAACTCAAAGAACCTGTATGCATAAGGTTCATTAGGTACGTTCATGTTATATTGTAATAACATGTTAACACCTAGGTTTACAATCATGTTAGAACTAATGGCGAGAATGACAATAATGAAACTATACATGCTTGGGATTTTTTGAATTTCGAAAAATAGGCTTCCTGTTAAGATGTGGATTTTAATCCCTAATCATGTGGAATGAAATAAATTATTATTAACAGTAAAAATAACAACCAAGTATGCCCTTAGCTTTCGGCTAATACTAAGCCTTCGACGGAGGTGCAAATGTGAAACAAAATAGAAACACTGAATGAAATAAATTATGTTATGTTAGGTTTTAAAATTCCTATTATAGGTCTCATAGTTTGGGCCTAAGTTTTACAAAACGTTTATTATATAAAGCGTCACAAGGAGTGGACCAAAATGACAATTTCTGAATTGTTTATTTTCTTGACACTAAACAACAAAATATGGTAACAAATTAAGGGTCATGACAACTTGAAAAGCCTACTTTAACATCGGGAAAATCTACTTTCTTTAGCGCAATACTTTTCACAGGAGAACATGACATGTCAACAAAGTATTGAAAAACATGATAGCTAAAGAGAGGATGTGACATTGCTTAATGTGTGCCATCTTTACCTGTGAAGGAGCAGATTTGTTTGAGTATTACCATGATGGGTATGAATATGAAGCACCCATGTGCATACTAATATGCGGCATGACAATGATGGCATCATATCCACTCTCCAAAGAAGATGAAATTTATTACATCCATACATAAGTGATCTCTTATTCTGTTATTCTGATTTGATTCCTAAGCTGAAAAACAATGCCCTTTTTCACCTTGCATTAGCACAACCTGCCCAGAACTGTTCATTATACAGGTATAATTCTTTGGTTATACAGTGTCAACACTGCAAAGAGACACTACATATTTAACAGCAGTTTACATATAAACTACTCTCTAGTTGAAGATCCCCCTCTCATAATAGCTGCATATAATAACTTCAAAGTGGTAAGCAACCTTTCTAATTTTGCTTTAAAAACATTTTTTTTTAACATCAAAAATTGCAGATATATTTCTTGCAAACAAGAAAATTAAAGAATAGGCCAGATCTGCTTGTTTTCTGTTTAATCGGTTCAGTTTACAGTAAACAGCTCTTTCCAGAGCCACCAAAGATAGACAAAGGGCAGCCTACATATCTCAATCAACCTAGTTATTTGTCCTGAAGAAGTCAGAGCTACTCCTCACGAAAGCTTGCTAATTACAACTCAGTCTGATGGCTATCCAATTTAAATCTTGTCAATTATTATGAATACCCCTTGTAAAAGCCTATCTGATAATTTAACCTTCAAGAAACTGGTAAAACTAGAGGAAAAACAAGAATATATCCACAAACTTTTGGCAAGTTCATGTATGCATACACAGAAGCAGTGAAGATATCTTATCAACTATCCAAGGCTCAGAACAAAATTATGAATCCAGCATTGAAACCCAAAACCTTTGTAGTATTATATGTCGTCTTCATAAATAACATGTGATAAGTGTCCGATATGAATATTACAAATTGGGTTCAGGTGCAAATGAATGTAAAGTACACCCTGGTAAGGTGTTACTTTTCACGCGTAAAATGGCACTAGAAGCTAAATTAAGATATAGTAAGGACAAGTAAGGGGTTACGATCAGAATAGAGTATCGTACATCTTTTTGAGGTATTCTCTGTCTTTCTCAGTAGGGGTGTGAGACTGTTATTAAAGTAGAAGCACGCTCTCAAATAGTTAGGAGCTCATTGTCACAATTAAAGATATAGTAAGCAAGGGGTTAGGATCAGGATAGCGTAGGGTACTACTGTCTTCTCTATAGGTTTTCTCGGTCTTTCTCAGTACAGGAAATCAGACCATGTTTTCTTGTGTTAAAGTAGAAACACACTCTCCAACAAATATATTGGTGCTAGGAGCAATGTTCTATCGAATTCCGTATGTTGCAAAATTGGGGAATTGGATCAACAGATTTGGTAAAAACATGTAAAAAGATGTATTTCTTGCTAATTGAGCCAAATTTCAGCCCAACCCAACTTATGAGTTTGGCACAAGAACACATTTAAATTGTGACATTATCGGGGACATTATCTTAGCAGTTAACTGAAAGCAGTAAAATGTGGTACAGGGAAATATTTGATTGATTTGATTGACAGTGTACAGGATAATCTTACTTACGATTTTCAGGAAATTATTCAAACCCTCTATCCATGCAATATGTCAAATCGTTAGAAAAACAATCTACAACAATGTTACAGGATTGACATTTAAAAATGGAAGGAAGGCTACATTTTTAGTCTCAGTGAAATTCATTTTCCATTGTAGGATTTAGGTGTATAATATCATACATTACTGATTCACAAGAAGACATTGTTTATATTAGGGGGAAATCAATTTGGTTTCAATCCAAATGTTGATTCCGGTGTCCTATAGGTCATGTGGTAAAACTGTGGGTGCCATTTTGGCATGGTGTACAATAACACACCCACATTGGCATGGGTGTTCACCCCCTGAGATGTAAGCAGTTCAGTGTCCATAACTACATGTCACAAAAAATGTCAAATTTGGAAACAAAATGACCTTTAAATAGCACAGTGTCCATAACTATTTAAATGTCCCTGCATGCCATGCCTGAAAAGGATAGACAGTTCTAATTGTCTCCTTGATGAGTACCTTAGTCAATCGGAGAGGAATTCTGCTCTTTTTGATAAAGAAAGTATAAGAAATCGGGGAAAATCCTGCTCTGTTGTAGGATAATTTGGGGGCAACTGTCAAAATGGTCCCAATCAGCTAGTCTTTTAACATGACTGTATTACACAACATCAGGTTATGGAACACAACTAGAACATGTGCGCACAAGTTGCATTCGACACAAAACTCAAACATGTGTGCAGAAGTTGATATGTGTCCATTTTGATGATAACAAGTCTATTCATTTCTTTCCAGGCCAGGTACCGGGTAACTACAATACATAACATTATGAATTGAATAAAGCAAGATTTGAACACAAAACTCAAACATGTGAGCCTCAAGTTGATATGTGTCCATTTTGATGATAACAAGTCTATTCATTTCCTCCGAGTCAGGACAGGATGATTCCAGTGCAAGAGAACATAAACAACACTTATACATACTGTCCAGGGCAATGCCCCCAGTGAATTGCCAGCCCATTACCATTCCATATCAATATAACTGCCATTGCCGGCCTACTTATCTATTACTCACTTCACGCTCCTCCTAGTGTTTACGATAACACCACATCTTACCGTACTTATCTCTCCAGCCGGCACAATACAAGTCAAACCAAATCAAGACGCAATGTTATCATATCAATATATCAATCCTTATAAGCCGTTACGATTAAAATCCATCCGGTCTCATCATTGAGTATTATACTTACCAAACTAAAAATCTCCGGTTGAAAAATATGTCCAATTCCCATATCGAACCAAATCGCTGTCTCCATAACGGTAATAAATCAACAAATCCTTAGATATAAATCCCAATGTGGATACACATATATAATCCATATATCAGCTCACACGGGGTAACGCTACATATAAAAACACACACTAACTAATTAAGTTTAGCCATTACTGAAGTGACTATACTCACTCTGCTAAAGCGTTTTGCCTGGAATGTGTGTCCATTCACCTTGTAGAGTTTCCGCCATCTCCGAGCCCCACGTCTGTAGATGTTCCCTGTAGCAGAAGGAAATCAAACAGTATGCATGTAACCAGGTTGTATGAGAATCACTAGTCTGTATGCCAGCCTGCCTGCCTGACTAAAAGCAGGCTGACATCCCACACAGTATCACTCACTACAAACTTTAATCAACATTTAGCATGGTTTCGGTTATTGTTAATTAAACACTTTTTTCATGTGCTTTTTTCTTCACATGTATGAATAATTTTGTAAGCCAAATCTAAATTCACAACTACATTTTTTTTCAAAAATGCTAGCTTTTTAAATTGTTTACTTAAACACTCACTACAAACTTTAATGCTTTACACGCTGGCTGCAATTTCAGTGTAAAAAAGTTGACAATTTACAATATTTTTCTAAATCAAAGGGGTTATCTCTGGAACTGCAGAACTGATACTAGGTTTGTTTGTACTCAATTGAATGCATTTTTGAAGCTGAAGCTGAATATGGTAATGCAAATTTGAATTTTAAATATTTTTAAAAAGTTTGACATTTTAACATGTAGTCTGCAATCGACATTCGTGTGTGGAAAGGGTTAATCAAAATTTAGCATGGTTTCGGTTATTGTAACTTGTAAAGTACTTTTTCATGTGCTTTTTGCTACACATGTTTAATTTTGTGAGCCTTTTTCCCTTGCAATAAATTTTTACCAAATCTAAATTGACAACTATATTTTTTTCAAAAAAAAAAGCGTTTTAAATTGTTTACGTAGAACTTAAATATTAGTTTTGAGACTCTTTCTTTTGTTTTAAATTGGTAAACTAATGAATACCATCCCTTACAACATACAGATACATATGACGTCCACAATAACACTTCAGCTGGGGAAAGCATATAAGATTAAAGCTAAGCATTTAGGATTAAAGCTAACCATTATGTAAATGAGTTCAATGATTTGCCTTTGTACAATTTCTTACTGCAGTATATAAGACAAGTTTGACAGCAATTTTCATAAATGTTATGTTTTACATGCAGGTTTTCGTAAAAAGTGAAAATGAAAGACCCATTACTGAAAGCTTACACAACTGAAACAAGACAAGAAAACTTCCTATTGCTAAAATAAATTTAAATTTGCATGAGCACCAAAATCAGCTCTTTTATTGTAAGGACCTAGGATTTGCTGTATATTATCTGCGGAACTAACGGTCACGTTTTAGGCAGGGTATTACAATTAGACCCCTGTTTTGACCTGCTATACCCTCTTCCTTTTGTTATAAAATTGAGAATTGTGCAACAAAATCAGCTCTTTTAAATAGCAAGCATAATGGAAATAGACACCTAGGATTTGCTCTAAATCATCTGCGGAACTAAATATCACGTTTTATGCAGGGATATAAGACCCCCTGTTTTGACCTGCTAAGATAAAACTGTGTCTCTGGAAGTCGTGAGTCAGGCTATTTATTAGTCTAGCCTAATTAATCCACAAATTAGGAACTCTGAAAAAGGGCAAGATTACTTCACTACATAATGCTAGCATAGATTGAAAATACAGTCTACGCACGCAATATTATATAGAAAGCTGCACATTCAAGTATACATGCAATATTTAGTTACAAGCTCAGCTAGTACATATTTGAAAATAAATATGTCCTAATGTTATAAAAGGGGAATGTATATTAGCTAAAGTACCAAAGCATACTTATAAACACAAATCCATTTAGTTGAAGAAAGTAATGTAGTAACTTGATCAATTACATTCATATTTGTATAGGAATTGATTACCAGGGGTTTTCCCGTACTGACTACATGAGGGATAAAATAAGGAAATCTAAAATCGGTTTATGAGCGTTTTAAGTATGTTGGTGTGTACTATGAGCAAAAGCTGGAGTTATTTTTACACAAAGAACATGCTTTCAATTAGGGTTAAATTACATTCAATGTTAAACATAGTTTCCTATGGGGCCATGGAGGCAAGGCTAGGCCGGATTGTTACTTAGTAGCCGACCACAAACAATATGAGGTAGCAGCCTACGCAACAGGCCAGATCTGATTCATTAATACGCTGTCTTGCCAAATCTTACAATTTGGTACTAATTTTACATATTTGTATATTCTTTTGATTAATCCTATCAGAACTATAATTAAAAATTACAGAATTTGGCATCAAGTCTGAACAAATATAGAAATAGACTGAGAATGAACATAGCAGTAATAATTATATATCAACTAATACCATGGACACTACTGTAAAAGTGGAAATTTTTGCGCGTCTAAATTTTCGCGTTTTGCTCATTTTTAAAATTTTGCTTGTTTTTATTTTCGCGATTTTGAGCTTCCTTACATAGACCTACACACAAAATGTATGTATTCGGGCGTTTTTATTTTCGCGCTAAGTGAATTAAGCGCGAAAAGCGCGAAACTTAATGTAGCACGAAAATTTCCACTTTTACAGTATTTGGCAACACTTTCCAACACAATTCCACTAATTGGTCATTTCAAGTTTCACTTCTATTTTCAGTGATGACCAATTTCACTGCTAAATCTACAGAAACAATGCCAAATTACATGAATCACTGAAAAATCTTTTATATCATTAATTAAGGGCACATATTTTGATCATTCTTTTATAACACAGCTGCACAAATAAATTATTTCCCATCAAATTATATTTATCCCATCTTTCATATTCCAAGAAGTGCAAGATTCATGGGGCGTCCACCAAAAATAAAATAAAATAAAATTGTAGTCCCTTTAACGCCACATACATGCACGGAAGTTGTATTCTCTTTTCTCTTTTAATTAAAACAATATCTAGGTGAGAGTTAATTTAACGACCTTTTCATTTGTTTCTCATTAGTCACACAAGTCACAAGGTTACGTCTGGGAAGTTGTTGAAATAAAACTGATTACAACCAATTAAAGACAATTCTTTGTATATTGGTCTGTTGCCATATGTAGTAGCACATTCATATCCCATCATGCTCCAGGTGTGCCCAAATGTTAAAGGAGAACGCCAGGGTGCTTCATTTTGCCATTTTATTATCCATCTCGAATTTACAAACACATTCAGTTTTTATGAGACTAAACAGATGATATTATGTCAAAAGTACCTCAAAACTACACACTTTCTTAAAACTTTTAAGTCATAAAGATAGTAGAGTAGTTGTTTTAATTACTGGATTATTCAATATTTTTTCCTTTATCTATAAAAATAAACTGACTATAAGCTATTATTCCAACATTATTTTTATGATGTTATCTACTACTTGTATAATATCCTATTCTCAAATACAGTCAATACAGAACATGGCCCCGTAAATTGATTTCTGTGTTATGCTGTTATCTACTACACATTCTCCTAAGAGTACAGCACGCCAGACTCGTCGTAACTCACAATACAATCGTGACGAGCAAAAAAACAGGCAACCGCGGCAATAAACTTGAAATTTGCCTCCAGTTCCGGCTGCAATCAAATTAAAAATAGATGACCTGTAAAATTACAAATATATTTGGGACCAAGAGGCAATTGGAACATCAATTTGTTACGTTAGGTTTCAGGACATTGTTTTTAAAGAAATGTTTGTGGAGAGATTTATATTTGTGAATATCAAAAAGCAGAAAATATATCATTCAATTAGAGGTACAAAATTCTTAATGTAGATCCAGTAAGATTTATTACTCACAGTTTTCCCAATTTAAAGCTTTTGAAAATAGCGAAATATGAAGAACAAAATTGATATTAATAATGCTTTCTTGGCATAAGCTATACGCTGCTTTTAGCAGTACCTCAATCGGGTACATCGACTGCTTAAATAATGCTTGTATAATGAAGTAATAGTATTCATTAAATTAAGTTATATGTTTAACATTCATGTCCTATATTCATGGGGAAATATTAATGAATTGTGTGCTGCCATGCAGACATAATAAATGGAGCCATAGTTGAAGAATGGCACCCAGCATTAAGTATACCATCTCAAATAAAAATGAGGTATCTTCTCTATTTAGTGCAAGTAGTTACTTTGTTTTACTTGTGAAGAGAATTAAAAGTAGCAAGCACACAACCAGAGCTCTCACCAGTAACAAAGCAGTATCTTTATACCAATTGGATGTAGATAAACCATTTAAAGAAGGACTGAAATGACATCAAATTGAAAGGGAAAAGGCAGTATGTACAATATGTTGTAATAGCACATACTGCATTCATACTTTGGAGCGACTTTCCTGTCCATCTCTTACAATTTAAGGCGTAATCTCAAGCAGGATTGATTTTTTTCTCTCTCAGACAATGTCTACCAAGCTAGATTCAGGCAATTGTACTAATGAGTCTCCATCTGACTTTATGATCGCAGGAAAATCGAAGAACTTGAAAGAGAGAAGCTTGCATGTTCCATTTAAATAAATTCTGCATCTAAATAAATTCTGTACCAGATTTAAGTTGTGATTTTTGAGATCATGATAACTAGTCAAGATTGCGTTAAGACTGTTTTTTGAGTTATTACAATTTTACCAAATGTGGTAGAATTGTTTCTAAAGAAGATGGCTTACACCACATGACACTATGGCGACATTGGCTTTGAAAATTAGAAGAAAACATAGAAAACATAGAAGAATACCGAAATGGCAGCTCTATAAAATATTGAAATATAGCAGAATTTGAATAATACAGACAATAGTTTAGATATATTGGCTAAAATTTGCAGAAACCCGAGCTCCCGAAGCTGGTTTTAAATCAATAAATGTAATCTATTTGCAAAACTAAGTTTTGGTTACAAAACATTTATGTATGCCAAAATATATGCACTTCACATATTAAATTCATCCAAAATATGCTCCTTCAATTTACAAAAAACATAAACTATATTAGTAATTTTCCAATTTATATTCTCGCATAATTTTGATACGCTTCTGTACATGTGTTAGATAAACAACGATGAAACATCACTCAAGCATTTCAGCTAATAAAATGCCTCTGCCTTCACTTCTAGGGGGAAAATGTCACACCAATATTTCATGTACGCGTTTCATCTTCAAAGACTCAGTTCAATATTTACCCATCCATGCCTGTGAAACGACGAAAGCGAGTGAACAGACTGAGTTTTTTATATCCTCATCCTCAAAAAGGCAATGTTTAAGCCAAACAGCATGTGTGTCAAAGAACTGTGTCTTCCAAATTGAGGCTATTCTATCTGATAGTGGAAATGTGGAAATTTCCAAATACTAGTAACTGATTTTACAGGCCATGCTGAATTCTGCTATTTTAATTTTGTTTGCAAATTGTACATCAGAAATGTCCCTGTCAAAAAGTATGTTTTAATTTTGATTTTTCGTAATTAAAAAGAGCAGGAAAAGAGTTTGTGATTAAAAAAAAAAAAGTAATAAAAGAGTAAAGTATCTCAAAATTTAATTTTGTTCACTATTGTGAGACCTTTTATTAGCAGCCATCACCATAACCTAATTAAACTTGTGTGGTATTACTTCCGCCACATTACAAACCCTTTCTCATAGCTAGTAGTAACCAAATTACCCTCTTGCAATATAAATACCGGAATGCCAGGAGAGGGGGTTACTTTGGTATAATTCAGGTAGGGACATGTTGCTAAAATCTTTGAAGTAGACCAATTTTGATACCAACTTTTGACAAATATTTTGACCCATTTTGATACTACAGCCAGAATTGGGAGCAAAATCAAAACATACATTTAGCATTTTGTCCAAAATATTCAAGCATTTGTGTAATTCTCAGAAATGTTGGCCTCAAATTTATACAATTCAACCTGTTTTGCAAAATATTTGAGAAAATTGTGAAAGTATAATCCATTCTTAAACCAATTTTTTACATTTAAAAAGGGGTCATCCTTACACCAGAAGCCCGAAAATGAGACCCATTTCAGCGGCACGCACATGTATGGCTTTGTGTCGTAAGATTCTTAAGTATCCCCAGCCCGGAATGCCACTTCATATTAGCCATTCCCGGTTTCTTGATCACTATTATATACTGCAATTATATCAAAACCTAATTACGCGTACAATGCAAATTGCACGGTGTGACCGTATTTAAAGACCATACTAGGCAATTTAGATTCACAAGATCTGTGCTTCTGATGTCATACGTATATCAGCTATTTATATGCATGAATTTTTTAAAGGCAATCAGTGGCGTTGATCTATAAGCTGATTATGCTCAGTTTTATGCGAGATATACTTGGTTAATATAAAGACTGCAAATTGCAGTTTAACACCTACTTACAGTAGAAAATGTTTCCAGTAATTATACCAAGTATAGCACTTTATGTCTTCATTATATGACATTGCTTTCTATTTTATGTTTGGCTCATTTGAATAAGTTTATGAAATAAATGTGGTTTTTGAGGGCCTGCTTGGAAAGCAGTGCTTATCACTGAAGCTGTTTACCCTCAATAAAGAAAGATTCAATTCAATTCAAAATTTAACTAATTTTTACATTTATCCAAAATAGTTGCTTTTTCATATCTTTAATTCAACCTCTGAATGTTTCTACACAGGCATGATAAAAAAGATGACTTTGAGCGTATACAAATATGCAGATATTTACATTTCAGCTACTATTCAAGATCACTTTCAGTTTACACTTAGAACATATCAATATACCCAATCACAAGCCAATATTTCTGTTTTGTAGTTTCACGTCAACATCCTCCCTATAAAAAAGACACATGAATGACACGACTTAGTTTTGCCCAAACTAGCCTAATCAAAATAAGAATTTTCAAGAGCAAATGAAAAAAAAAGGCAATCTCTAATCACTCCTCCCCTAATGAAAAGCTGAAAGGACGTCATTTGGGTTGTTGATTGTCTAAATGTCTTGCTTCGGTACGTTTAATTTAAGACACACAGATATAAATTATGCTTTTTATCTCCTAATTTTCATTTCTATTAGTCAGCAAAGAAGTACTAGATGAGTGATTTAAGCTTGAAAATAAAATTTACTACAAATCATTTCAATTTTTGCAGTACCAAAGTCATTTTCCCTTATTCAGTACGGTGAAAACACATTATTCAAGCACAGTGCTGTAGTTTGCAAACCTCTCTCACATTACCTCCCATTGCTTTACACGCTCGCTGCAATTTAATGTACAAATATTAACAATTGAAAATATTTCCTCAAAATCACAGGGGCTAGCTCAGGAACTACTGAACCAATACTGGGCTTGGTTGTACTCAATTTAATGCATTTTTCATGCTGAATCTGAATAGGGTGATGAAAATTTGAATTTTTGATTTTTTGTTGTTGCAAATTTGACATGTCGTCTGCCTCGACATGCGCGTTGAGAGGGTTATGCTGTACTCTAATCAATATTTCATTCTTGCTTCAAGTCATGCTTTGAATTCTTGATTTATCACAAGAAAATATCCTTCCTCGCCACGCATATTCAGTACCATGACATAAATTAACAGGCACACGCCCATGCTAATTTCACAAATTCACTATCTGATATTTAATTCTGACAACAGCCAGCCTGCCTTCTTATATATTTTACATCTTCTTTTTTTAAGCAACCCTGGATCGCCTATCTGCAAATGTAACTCTACACCAAAAACCAGATCGAATTTTGCGGTTGAAGCTGACAAAATCGAGGTTTGAGATAATTGTTGTCAATTTAGCTGATCCTATCGGTCCTTCCATTACGTTACTATAGTAGGTTTTTTTTTCAGTGAATTGAATAGTACTTGGCTAGCGTATACATTACATGTATTGCTGGGCAGTATATTCAATGTAGTGAACCAAAACACTGATGATCAAACAAACTAGTTTTGTAAAGGACTTGGGTCAATTCTGAAATTTATTCATGCTTTTACTTGTACTTTCAAAGCAGATATAGTTAGGATCAGGACTGGAACAACTCTGACAAGCCGTGTTCTCACTAGATTTATTTATACATCCCATGTAATGGCGGCATCAGCCATGGAGATTCAATTGGGGTGTTCAGGATTTTACCAACGTGATACAAAAACGAGCCTGAAAATGCGCTAATATCTGCGTTCAAATTGGTGAATTGACTAGCCTAGTTCATGAGTTCATTTTCTGGGTTACTTAAACAGTGGGAAATTATCAAGCTAAAACTATGTTCATGTTTTTCGCGCTAAAAGCAACCAGCGCGAATATGAAATGCACAATTAATTTTGTGTAGAAGTCTTTGTAAGGAAGCTCAAAATCGTGCAAATGAAAAAAAGTAAAACTAAAAGTGTTAAAAAAATTACACACAAATATGTCAATTTTTACAGTATTATGTGATAACTTTAAGTTGAAGTAACCTTTTAGCTTTGGGGGTACGGTACACCTTAAGGGTTCTTGCAGTTCCTATTGTAATAACTTCACCAAAGCTACTGCACAGTTGTTTCAGCTTGTATTATTCACAGAGATGGTCCTATGCGCTCTGAGTCATAATAATCTCGAGCTGCATAAACCATCACTTAATCAGAATTGGATGTTAAGACATTTTTATTCTTGGCAAAACATTAGCTAGCCTTGTTTGTTTTGTGAATTATTATTGCAATTCAGTAATATATATTCATAGCGAAATTGAGCTAACTCTGTTTGTTTTGTCAACTATCATTAAGCTATAAATGTACATGTACTTGGTACATTTGAAATTTGTTCAACAAATTGTGCTCCAGGAGATCAGCTCTGTGAGCATATAATTATGCCAAACATCTTCAATGCTTTACATGGAATGCATATATGCTCCTGGAACACAACATACTGAACAAAACTGCAATAGTTGGTGCAATGACTTACGGTCTTCTCCAGGGCAGGGGAATCCAGGTTTCTCTGGTACTGACGGGAAAACTGGAAAACGAAACAAAAGAAATCATATATGATAAGTATGGTACTTAGAGTAAAACAATATGCACAGAACTGTGATTTTTAAGGATTCAAATTTTGTTAAGCTTAAGAGCCTCAAGATTCAAATTGGATTCTTAGAAATACAAAGATGGGTAGGATTAGTTTTGCTTTAGTTTGCAGAATGATATATATCCTCATGTTTGGTTTAATAAAATACAATTGGAGCTTAAGTTAGAACTTTACATATCCTTCAACATTAGTCAGAGTGAACAAACTGAAGTGTTCTTGCATTGGGAAATACTTTAAATTAAACAAGTAATGAACAAGATCATGATTGTGTTACCTAACACCTGACATTTGATTTCGGCTAATTTTATAGTTGTGCAATTCAAGATTTACTTAATCTTAACAATTCTGAAAACTTAATTTACCGGTGAAATTAATCTCATTTAAAATCGCAGTCACATGTAATTCCCAAAATAGCTTCGCGACAAAATAAAGTACTTAGACAACACAAATTGTCTCCTTACGAGGCGACGACAAGTTGACATGTGTAATTTGGTTAAACGGGGTGCTTATACAATGTAGATGCCACTGAGCTATCGTAGATTGTTTTAACAGATGATGCTATGCAATAAAACAAATGTTAAACAAGCATATTACTTATCTCTGGGTTCATCTAATTTTACATGTGTTATCTATGTCTGTTCGTCTTTGTATTAAAGAGTATGGCCATCTATGGATGGGGTTGGGTCCCTCTTAGAAATTATAACCAATGTACATTTTGATTAAAAACATTGTTAAGGTTGTTTGTAAGCCTTTTGCATGATGTTAGAAAATGATTTGGGCTTCTTTTAAATAGCTAAATTACATGGGGCAATATCCATTGAGCAATATGCTTTTTACTTGAAGCAAATTGGACATTTTGTTTTCGAGATATGAGGGTTTGGGTGTTCTTTGTATCTGATTGTTCTTGCCAATTATCAATACAGTTAATGAGCAAAATGGCTGTAGATTGGTTGAAATTGCTCATGAATATGTGGATTTTGCCAGTATCTTGCTAAAATCCATGCATAAAATGCTGTTAACTATTAAACCTTACATTGTTTTGACTTCAAACTTGGCCAACTTGTTCCTAATGACTCGCAGATATTTTTGCATATTAATTAACACAAGCCGCCCTAATTAGCATAATCAGATAATTAATTATTCACAGACATTTTGGAAAAACATTACCTTGTTTGAGGGGATTGATCCATCTTGCCAAGATTTGTTTTAAATTCAAGCATGTCAAGTATGCCTTGATAATAATGCCTTAATAAATTCTGCTTCCTAATCATAATTTCATTCATTAATTATTTATTGTACATGATTTAATTTCAAACTCTTATTAACCACAAAGTCATTTTCATGTCAAATGTAAATCTACCAATCAGGTCACAAGCATGTCATTAAAAGACTGTTAATCTGCATCAAGTCTTGAATAGCATAACTGTTAATCGGCATTAATTCAAAATTAAATGTATTAAACAAAATGTAATGAATTATTCATCTTACACTTGGGATGAATCTTAAATGAGGTGCAAATTTCCCTGCAAAACATTCACTAATTCCCTGGGGGAAGGGGAACTCGGGAAAACAAAATATGTGCATGCAATTTTTCACAAAAGTAGGGTCTTGTGACGGGAATGCATTTGTTCTTCAAAAACAAGGGTCTTGAGAACTGATTTTTGCCCACAGAAGTCCATAAGAACTGAAATTTTTGACGAAATCAGTTAATATTTACCAAACAACAGGGTCCTACGAGCGCCTTTTTCCGACTGGGCTTGAGAAGTGGTAACTAAGTGAAAGAGGGTCTCTTAGGAGCGACGAGGAGGCCTGAAAAGGGGTGTCGTTACCACGGCATATCCCCATACCATCCTTCATTGGGAGTTCCCCCCCCCCCACGGACTAATTCATCCCACTACAAATATGACAGCCTGCGGTGGTGCATATAGAAGATGAAATACAAAACCATGGAAAACATGGAATATGCTGAGCATATGTATGCACACCTCGTAAGGAAGAGGGGCTCAAGGCTGCAGCTACTGGCATTTGGCAGCCTCTACAAAGCGCATCACTACTAAATAATATTAACAAAAACAAATTTGCGTATAATAGGTTCTTTAAGTATTTATTAAAAAACGGTTTATTTTCAATCTTTTGAAGATGTGTTATTTTTTATTTTCTTCAAATATTTTAGTAATCTTAATGCTTTCATTCAAATATCCACTGAAAACTATGGTAAGACTGAGTGCATTAAACACTATCTATCTGTGCTGGTCATTTTGTAAACAATTTCTAGTCCCTCCCAACCCACCCCACACATCTACATCATCCTGGCACGACATTCTGATACTCGTAACCAAGTTCACTTTTCCTCATATGAGAGCAACAACAAGGCTGACTGACTATACGTTGCAAAGCAAGCATACATGCATATTTCTGAAATGGATTTAATTATGGGGTATATTTTTTCACAAATTTCACGTGGTCATGATTTTTACAGGTACTTAGTTTCACAAATTTATCCAAAACATTCACTGTGTAAATTTTCGCTGCACAATTTCCAAAATTCCCTAGAATTTAATTTGAAATATATATGCTCTCCTCTCCAAATTGTCAAAATAAAAATCCCTGATGAATTCATCCCATTTACAGCATTCAATGTCAGTTGGTGCCAATTCAAGGGGGAACGGAGTCAGGCAAGGAGGGAAAATATAACAGCACTCAAAACGCACTACATCGTCTCGTCATGTATTTGGTGTTTCTAGTATTAAAAAGACATCTTTGTAGAAAATACAATTCCTTGCACTTCATCATAACATCATGTAAACAGTGCCTGAAGTATATTATTTTGATTTTTTTTAAAGAAGCAAATTGCAATACAAACATATTTCTTACGAATGTAGTTAGATCATTCTTCACAGGTTTTAATGAATTCGTAACAATTTCTGAATCTTCATATCTCACTTTGGTCACCACAGATATGTTTATATTTATTCATAAAATAAATTCAACTGTTAAACCACATTACAATTGTGCACATTATCTTAAAACAAATAACTCAAGAAAACTACAGATGTTGCAAAGTCAAATATTTGGATGCAAATTTTAAAGACCCTTTTATTTTAGAAAAGATTTGTACCATCATGTTTATTAGTAACTTCAAAGTTCACTCAAAAATAATCATTTTGCTTGAGAAATGCTTAAATCTGACGGCTTTTGGTAAATTTGCTGTGTGCCCACATAAGTGCTGTAAATGATACTGGTAATTAAGTGGATTTGTTAATGCATTAGGAGCCTGAGCACCTTTTAACCTAAGTAAACCTATCACTTACGACTACTGAAGACTTACAACAACTTTAGATCTCTCACATTTGTTTTCCTCTATCTGGATATTACTATATGGCGCTATAGTTGGTTCTGTATATTTTTATCTGATAGCACTAACTAAAAAAAATTAAGAGCATTTGTGTATTTTGATCAACAAATAAATACTAAAATTTCCAATTATAAAGGAGTCAAAATACTATAAATAATTAATTGTCATATAATATAATATAATATAATATATATCAACTACACCAAAATCTTTGAAGAAAAACATCTTATTTTTCCCTATTTAACAACAGCAATAACCGTAACCATTTCAAAATGTCAAATGAAGCTGTTGTATAATTTCACTCCTATACCTGACACCATATACCGTTGAGACAGGACTCCCACATCTAACTTAATTTCAAGCTAATATTTTAAAAGTGTTTTGAACACTGCAAATGTCAATGTTACACGAAAAAGCAGGGCTAGTCGAAACATTTTAGTAGCAGTCCGAAGTATGGTACTTTTGTAAAAACTGTCATTTATAATATTGTTACACTTCATTTATGTTATGTCATCTGTCAGAACTAAATGTAAGTCAATCAATAATAGTGAACCAGATTCTGGATATATGTATCTTATCAAAAATAGTATGCAATAATTCTTTAGCTACTCTCATGTAAAGCAAGATATATATTTCCAAGCAGATATGCATCCTTCCTCCTTCCCAAACTCACCCATTCATTAATTCCAAATATTCCATTTCAACTTCAACAGATCTTCCTTATTCTGCCCACTGAACCATTTATTTATAATATCGGTAGTTTTTATCCATAAAATAATATTTTTATCAACCCTGTAAGTTGAAGTAGGAATAAGGATTCACTGCCACATTGTAGTGAACTCAAGGGCGAAGACCTTTATTTGCTAGCACTGCTTTAAAGAAAAATTAATTTGTGTATCTCGATCAACAAATTTATAGTAAAATTGTAATTACAAAATGATTCAGTGGTCAGAAAATAGTTGGTGCTGAATTAAAAAAAAAAAATTGGCCAAAACCTTTTCAGGAAACATGTAAACCAGTAACTCACTCCCTTGCATTTCAAAATGTCAAAGCAACCTGTTATTTAATTTCACTCTTCTCTCTAACACTATATACCATAGAGACCGACAGACAGAACTCCCACAATTGAACTTATTTTGAACGTAATATTTGTAAGTATTTTACAACAAATATCAATTGAAACATGCAATGGTTCGTCAAAAAAAATACAAACACCCAACAGGCTGTAGTGAAAGTGATAGTGCTTTTGTAAAATTATCCAAATTCTGAATATTTCTTATCAATCATTTATATTCCATTTTCTCTAGTTATTTAAAGCCAATAATTTGAAGATTTACAATCCAAGATATAATATATTCTTCATCCTTCCCCACGGCACCCATTCATTTAATAATCTTAAAATATTTCATATTACTTTTAACATAAATTCATTCCTCCCACAGAAAGACAAAATCTGTATCAACCAACTTTGATTATTCAGTGGCAATGAGACTATACTGTAGAAGTGGACATTTTTGCGCTACATTTATTTTCACGCTTTTCGCTCTAAATTAAGTTAGCGCGAAAATAAAAACGCATCAAATGGCAGCCACTTGTTTTCTATTAATTTGGGCTTTCCATATTTAATTATAGCTCATAAATTATGCAGCTTTTATTTTTAATTACACACCCTATTTCGGACAAACAGTTTACAATTACCATATCATGAATATATTGTATTATCCACAACAGGTAGAAGAGCGCCGTGGCCTAGTCCATAAGGCATCAGTCCCTTAATCGGAGGGTCGAGGGTTCGAAATCTGACCTCTGCTAGTGAGCGTTGAGTCTTTGAGC
>JAUMTS010421044.1:0-13674 GCA_032273385.1 Ophiopholis aculeata | reverse complement strand
CCCAGGTAGACAGGGGTGCGAGTCTTGTATCAAGTCTTGATTTATTCCGTAACATGACGCTGAGTAGTGCAGTCTTAATTAAAGACTAGTTGGTGGGCACTACATTCAGCAGTTGCCCCAAAAAGTCACAACTTTCTAGAAACAAATGTCAACAAACTAATATCTCCAGCTGATAACTTAAACCTGTGCATGGTTTTATAAATCCACTCTTTCACACAAAATGTCTTTTTAGATGTGATAAGTTAATTTACAATAATATCTAATTTATACCAATGTTTATTTTTTCCAGCATCAAAGAAACAGCGCCCACCTATGAAGTTCACACAAGAAAATGCTACAGCATGGGGTACAGAACTAGTTTCCAACATCTTCGAAACAATGCCAAAACACGAAGAGTTTAAAGCAACATTTTGTAGAGCAAAACAGTCACTAGCGATTGCGGAAAGATTGGTTACTTTTAAAAATACACCAGTGTTCATGACCTTCTGCACTTTTTTCATGGTGAGCATGTGGGCTGTTGTAACTGCTGCTGACAACAACCTCCTCAAGTCATCGGAAATTCTGGTTGAGGCATTCCATGAATTACGCACAAGTCAGATCCTTATAGCAAAATGGGACACATTTTTGACTGATTTAGATATTGTGGCAGATGAAATATTCAGGGATATAGTTCTACAACATTTACTTGAGGTTGTTCTAGAACGTTTGATTATGCGGCGCAATAGTGAAGATTTGCCTGCTGTAGAAAACGTCTTCAAGTCATCTGACATTGACAAGGACGGACAACAAGTGCTGGGATATATAGCTGGATTTGTTCCATTTGCACTTTTAAAGCATTACAAAAAGCAAAAAAACAATTCAACAGCCTTGAAATATGTAGCGATTCTTCAAAATTGGAAAATAAGTGGACCGTATGAAAGACAATATTCTTTTCTTGAATATGCTCGAGAGTGGATAGCAATGCAAAGTCGTGGTAGGCTGTACCATCCACAACCTCATGTGTTTCTTTTTTTTCGTGGACTTGAAAATGAATCCAGGAAACACTTGAATACCAGAAAACTAGACAATTTGCGGGATATAAGTGTACGTGATTTACTGCTGAACAAGATGAAAACATCATTTATAATTCAAAAGTACTGGCAGAAACTGATAGCCAAAGGTGACCTCAGCTGTACTGAAAACACTCATTTGTTTCACATCTGCTTACAGAAGTACGTTGACCTGAGATGCAGAGCATTTGCAACTGTGTTTAATGAACTTAAAAAACTATCTGACAAATCTGTATCTAAAAAAGGAGAAAAAAGCCTCCGGAAGAGCCTGGCTACTGATAAGTAGAACATTTGTGCATGTGCTGAACAATTTAAGACAAGCTGTGGATTACACTTAATTATCAGTTGATATTTAAAAATTACTCTTTTAAAGGGGCAGTAGACATGTTCAACATCATCCCCAAAATTGTTATCAAAATATTCTAGATTTTTGTACCATTAAAGTCGTATTTAATAGTTGTTCAACCATACAAATTATTATGTTCCAACTTGATGTACTTACGAAGAAAAATTGACTTTTGTGTCACTAATTAGTTTTCGTTGTCGACACCGATAACTAAAGACCGATCTTGTCACGACGAAATAGTCCCGTTTTCACTTTATGCATCTTACACAGAAATCTACTAAAAATGCCTTTTTTAAACACTTTTTGAAGGAATTTGTATTTTTTCTTAGATCTATAAACAGTAGTTGTGAACGTATTTCAACATATCTGGTGAATTTCATCGAAAAAGAATATACCAAAATATTGTCTACTGCCTCTTTAAGCCAAAATGTTCTTATATAATATTTGTAGATATTTGCACTGGAAAAAATAAAATATCCACAGTACATGTACAATGATATACAACAAAACCAGTTACTTCACCATACCATTCGGTACATGAAAATAATTTCATGTTTCCTTTTAAATTGTTTTCCAGCTTCAGTTTTGTTTAAATTTTAGAGGTGTTTATTGGAAAGGCGACGAAAATAAGAAACTCTGTTTTTCGGAACTGTCAAGTAGGGTTGGTGGCCATTTATTTTTTGAATCTGGAAATCTCAAAGACAAAAATAATCAGACATTTTTTCGGCAAAAAAACAGCTGATTTTAGCACACAAAAAATTCAAAATCTGAGTCAGTTGGGCTGCAATTTGTTTTATAATATCTTTGTCGCCTTATTCTGGATTTGTTTTTAACTGGGTAAAAAAACCATAAAGTTTATAAGAAATATACTGAATATTCATGGGATCATATATATTCAATAAATTTACAATCTGTTTTAATTATTAGTAATATTAGTATACACTGGTCAGTTTATAAGAAGAATTATAATACTTATAACCTCTGATACAAGGTAGATAAACATAGCACTTAACTGTTTGTGTCGTAACTTTCACCTTGGTCTTTCGTAAGTTTAGAACAAAATGTCAAATTTCAGTGGAATATATTTATATAAAGCACTTTGAATGTTCAAGTTATCTTCTTGTAGAGTGAATTATCATTTTCATGTAACAGTTCAAGTTGAAACATACAGTGATTTTTATGGCATTGTTGTGCGTTTATTGGCTCGCTTTGGTAGTGGAGTCTCATCTAAAGGCAAACTAGCTGACCGTTTATGCACACGACAATTTCCTTTCGTTGATGCAACATTATTGCTTCCAGCTACAAGGAGATTTAGGAAATTGTTCTGAAATCTATCCATACTTGGTTGGCTGTTAGCTCCACCTGCTGCACGTTGAAGGCTGAAATACTCTTCAAGAGGGTCCTGGTTGAATTTATCGCTTAAGAGGTAGTTTACACCATCTATGCTCAGTAGACACTTGGCCAATTCAATGAAGGAATTCACTGGAATTAAAACATGACAAAAAATAGATTTAGCCAATTTACCATAATGTTGAAATGAAACACAAATTCAATATTAATCAGGGTCATTTTATTAAAGGGGTTGCAGGTTTGTCAAATTCACCTATATAATAACATCAATTTAGTTGTGCACAACTGGAGCTCTACTCTTCTCTATTGTTATTATGATATGGAAGCCTGATACTATGGTTGACTACAATTTTTTCATCTTGTAAAACTCAACTTAATCAACCCCTGAACAGTTTTAATTGGTTGGATCAGGGAGAATGTAACATTATTCTGGTTGGATAAATGTCTGCCAATATATCATAGACGTCTCTGTACGCTAGTATGAAAGCAGATTTTTTTCAAACTGAACTGCACTCCCAAATTAAAATTAGTGTGCAATCATTACCTGGAAAAAAGTACACGGTGAAGTGTGTATTCATATAATATCAGAACAGCTTGATCAAGTTTTATTGAGTGAAAGCATAATTATAAATACCTGTAATTCTAAGACCTTCCAGGGTTTGTTGACTTAAGGTTAACTTCCGTCTCTGTGTGTCTGTCATGTTTGGAGTTGCCATTGCGTCATCTTCCCACTCCTTTAACCATCCAAGAAAGTCATTCTGAAGCCACTGTTTGAAAATAAAGGTAAATAAATATGATTATAAATAACTGTTTGTGTCTATGTATTTCTTTCATCTTTTTTGGTAAACGGGAAAAAATGATACCTGCCAGGGCTAAAATTTCTGCACAAATCTAACAAATTTTTATCAATATCATTAAAAATTTGCACAAATAGTGTTTGTGCCAAAAGTAATTACAAGTACAGCAATAATTGCACAATGGTGCAAACTGATTATTCACATGACAAATCTAGAACTTCACACACTTACATGAAATCTCTCATCATTTACGTCAGTGTACGGAGCCAAAACTGGTTTCAGTCGGGTGATGTGGTCACCTGGGGCGCGGACATTCAGGCAGTCAAAAAACTTGTCCATCATCCTGCAGAAGTGAGTGGTAGACTGTGTGTAAAAAGTGCCCTTCGCCTTGCGTTGAGAATCAAAAGCATTTGCCACACTGGTGCTCAAGACCTGAAAATAATTAATTGAACATATTGAAATTAAATTTCAAAACAAATTATAATTTTTTTTTCATAATTCAAAGGTGTAAAACAATATTAAGTTGGCAGAAGCTGACATTCCAATGCTTATTGCAATCTGTAACGTTCACTACGTTTTGTTGTTGAAGGCTAAAAGATAACTCAAAATTGACACTAGCTCTGTTTAATTGTTTTTCCAAATTTATGCAATGATCCGCCACTGTCATATCATTTTTATAAATTATAATGGCAATTTTGATTCAGCAAATGAGTGAATCACTTGCCTAAAGTTAGCCAGAGCCCAGAGAGATGGTCTAGCTAATAGGTGGCATTCATTTGACATACCTGAGCTGCAGCAGATACTCGCATTCTCATGGAAGGTGAAAGCCAGACGTGCTCATACTTCACACGAACCAGCTTCCTCAGGCCCGGAGATTCATCGTCTTTACCATGGTCCCATTCCCACAAGTCCATAAGGTGAGTCCATGAAATTGTCTGTCCCTTGTACTGTAACAGGAAATGAAAAAATGTGACGTGTAATTTAAAAAGTTTCCTCTAAGCATGGTTAGCACTTCATGCCACCAAGCATACCCAATTGGGTATTTCGCCGTTTCGGGGGAAAAAATATGTGCTGACGTATGCCTTTTTCCTAATTTTTCCTAAAAAAAAAACAAATAAAAATGACTAAAAGATACGAAATAAATTGATTTGCAAGGACAAACATGTTGTTACAATGATTACAAAATCTTGGATAATCTTGTTTGCAATATAAATGTTTACACCAAATTAGCAAAGTTTTGGAAATCTCTCATATGGCAGCTACTTATGAATTTACAATAGCTGCTATGCTGGTCGCAGGAAGGGTTGAGTACTAACTAATGATAATGGTATTTGTTCTGAAAATGTTGACAGTGAACCAAATTTAACTTCTTATCTTGTTTTGATCTTGACCAATGTTGAGCAAATAAAAAAACCAAAAGTGTACCAAAGCTAAGGCTATGTCTCAAAACTGCCGTGCGCATTTGTTTTGACGTGCGCATTTGATTTTCCAAAAATCAGACTTTCATTTTTTTCCCTGTTATATATTTTTTTTTTCATTTTTACTCCGAAAAAAGAAACTTGATTGTTTTGAACGAATTGATGCAGTAGGAGGTAAAAAAAAAACGTGTGGAATGCTATGTGATTTCCAAAAATACGAAAATGGAAACTTTTCAGGCATGTTTGGTTACGGATGTGTGTGGAGGCGGAACTCAGTTGAAGTTTGCGGATTAAAAAAAAAATAAAATTAAAAAGCGCATGCCGCGTCAGATCTGAAAATTCTCACAAGCTTTGAGACATAGAATTTTTTTTTTTAGCCTAAAACTTGTAAAACATAATTTTGTCCTCTTGAGTTCACTACACCATTGAAAACAACAGATGATGTTTTGATTTAAAGCTGACTGTCATTGCAAGTTTATTATCAGCTCAGTTTTGTTTTAAAAGCGGGAAGGTAAAATTTATTTAAAATTTAAAGTCATTCAAAACAGAGAGCAAGTAAAAAATAAAAACTAAATATTATGTATTTCAGACTATATACTCACAAGCAAATTGCGTGATTTAAGATGAGACCCTGAATTTTCCCAATTGTTGCGTGTTGTCTTGATAAGGTGAGGCACGTCACAGATGAAATAAAGTTTGGCATTTCGCAGAAATGGGTGCTTTGAGCAGTATGTGAAACGCCCTGGTTCTGTAGAAAATCTGTGATGATGATAAAACTTGCGGTTCCAGGACGCGCCATCAGAGACGAATGCACGGACTGTTAAGCCAAGAATTGTTAGCGTCTTCACTATGGGCCATAGGCAGTGGTATAATGTGTGGCTTGAAGCACTACGCGTTGGATAAAATGCTACGGGTACTCTCATCGGGGAAAATATACCCCTGGCCATTAAAACTAGCATTTGGTTTGCAAGTTTTTTGCCATTTACAGCTGCCACAGTGTTATTCTCGTCTTCGTTGTTCCAGCGACTATCAAAGTCTTTGAGCTCATTGGATAAAGTTCCTGTATCAGTGAAACCTATTAACTTTCCATTTGCTTTTGAATAAACAAGTCCCGACTTAATTTGCATCTCATCAAATATCAGCGTTATATTCCGTGCATATTCCTTATCCTCTTGAATTTTCCAGTCAGTAGAAATATATTCCAGTACCTCGGGCATCACACCTGGTTTGGGGACGGTGAATTGCATATATTTCTTTAAAGTTGTCTCATGAGGTAATATCATAAATTGAGTTTTCCTCATCAAATTATACGCTGAAGACGATTTACAAAACACAGCGATGCACCAGCGCAAGACAGCAGGGTGCCATCGCATTTGTCTTCTGTCAGTTTTTTTTAATGCCTCTTGCTGTTGCTGCCACAACAACTGGTGTGGTGTTTCTGGTTTTAACTGTTCTTCAACTTGTGATTGAACATCTTTCAGTATCATTTGTAGTTTTTCCTCTTCTGTATTTTCAACTGTTATAGAATCTCGTTCTAGAAGAGCAGCCATTTTTTCCTTTAAAGTTGACACCTGTGCCTCTAAATTCCTCCGTTGCTTTTGCAATTCAGTTATCTTCTCATTCACTCTGCAACCAAGGTAATCGTTACGCGCTCGAGAGTGAATATTGATTTCCTTGGGATCATGTTCTTCTTTCCGTCGTTTCTCTAGCATAAACAAGGTGCTGCGGTACATGCTGCACACATCACATACTGGCTTAGAAGAGAGGCCGTGGCAGCTAACATGATGAATAGCGATTTGAGGAGACCCTTCTTGATTCGTGTAGCTTCGTGTTGTGCCTACCATTTGATGATTCCTTCCTTTGAATACCTTTCTTTTGGCTAGTTCTTGGAAATCAATATTTCCATGACACACATGAAGGTTGCCCACGAGGTGAACAAGATCCTTTGCCGAATTATTGTCCAGCACTTTAGGTATCGCTGATAAGCATTGTGCCACACACTGCTTACCATTCCACACATGAAAGTTCCAGGTAAAATCCTTGTGTATTTTCAAACACCTTTCAACACCAAGGCCACCCTGCTGTAATTTAACGAGAATCAGCACTTCGTCTTGAGTCCAATTTAGAAGACCAAATTTCACACCCTCTTCCGCTGCTATATCAATTACCGATGGCAATGGTGCTGCTGCAAGCTGCTGGTTGCTGTGATATTCAATCCAATTACATAGTTGAATGTTGACTAATGGTGACTTTCCATGCTGGTTTTTCTTTTTCCTCCAACGATCCAGCTTCAGTCTACAAGAATCACACAAGCATGGGGGATAGAGTTCATCACTGTCCGCTGAAACATCTATATCAAGTGTCAACTTTATGTCCCGTGCATATTTCTGCTTGCTGTACTGAGTTGCTGATGGCTTTATAGGCTTGCAACATAAACGACAAAGCTCGTTCAACCTTCCCTTGGGGCCATTCATGATGACCTGTAAAGTTTAATAAAAAAGAAAGCATGTATCAATAAATTGGGAAAATAAATAAACTGGTTTGGCCTAGAAAAAAATCATTTCTCTTTATTACGGTACTTTTAATTCTTTCCAAAATCATTTTCCGGCTAAATTGGTCAATTTGGTTGGGGCCAAAATTTGAAAAGTTACACAATTTAATTGTTTTGAAAAAGAGTGCACATTTTATGACAAATTTTATACAAAATTTGCGCCTGAGCTGATAAAAAAAACTGGATTGAAATTTTGTTTTAAAATGCCCTGAAAAACATGTCTACTTCAAAAACCAGGTACGACCTATAATGAGCGACTGCCTGTAAACCGGTCCAGAAGACCTGCCCCTTAATATTATCTGTAATAGAAATCTCTGTCGAATGATAAATAAGTAGAACTTCTGGTACTACAATTCTTGATTGAATAAATTTTATTTTTTTATATTATAATTATAAAAAAAAAAAAAAATTCGATATAAATTTGTAATTTTTTTGTATTTAGGAAAACAATTAAAAAAAGTTTAATCTTAAAATGATTAAAATTATAATCAAAAAAGCTCATTAACTTGATTTGGACACAATCATACCTGGGTAAAACTTCAGGCAACTGGCATAAGCCATAAGTTAATTTACAATCATATTTTAATTTATCAAAAAAAGTTTTCATGATTAACATGTTAACGTAAAATTAAATCGTTTCTTCCTGTTTAATTAATTAATTAATTAAGGTTAATCTTTTTAACAATAACTTGTCATTTACAAGTAAATAATCATAACATATTACAACCATACAAGCATGAAAATAATAAACGTGCAGTGTTACATCAATCATCATGACATGAACACAGTTACACACAGGTTCCGTGCAGTCTGAGTGTAGCATTTTTGCCAAAACACATCCGAATTGCTCCAAAATCCCGTAAAAACAAGAGCTAATTGCAATTTTCGACACATTTCGACACCTGATTGAAACTATTCGTACGGTACTGTGATGTTTATGCTGCATAAAAATGTATGTTTCATCATCGGGGGTGATCGGGAAGGCCATTAAAACCATAATTTTGTAACAATATTTCAGATTTATTGACAATTAGGAAAGAGAAACTAGAGAAGAATGTTTAATGCCATAACTTACCGAAAATCCGGCCGATTTTGGTCAAATTTGGACCAATTTATTCCATTTTAAAATCTCTGTCGAACTAGGCACACGAAATTCGCGGTAAATGTGTTATTTGACCTCCGGAAATGTTTTCCTCATGATGACCCGGCACGTCTGTTTGTGTTGGCTGAGTAAACTCTTTGCTCCAGTAAGGAAAACGTCAATATTTGGCGAACCACCAGACCGTGGTTTCCACGAATAGCGGTCACACACACTTTCGCAATGGGATTTACATACATTATCGGACAAAGGGAGAACAAACGGGGTAAGCGGATTTAATCGGATGATACCTTATGAGCTTTCTCCTCTTTTTACATTCTCTCTAAGGCCAAATAAAAATTCTTTGTTATAACAGGAGTTTATGATATGATAGTTGGTTAGAACTGTGATGAAAATTTCTTTCCAGAGAAAAATTATATTTGGACAAAAGGGCTGGTCAAGTTTCTGGGTGTCAATGTATCACTGGACAAAAATGAAATGTATCAGTTGAACTATGAAACTCAATTGAAAAAGTTGCAAAATATTCTGGATTTCTGGAAACAAAGAGGTTAGACCCCTATCGGGGAAAAAACTATTGTGAAATCCTTAGCTCTCTCTCTCAGTTGACTTTTTTTATTCTCCAAAGCCTCCTAATAATTTTATGAATAAATTGGAGGAAACCTTATTAAAGTTCATATAGAAAGGTAAACCAGACAAAATAAATAGAGATACTATGTATTGTACTAAGGAGGATGGTGGTGTAAAGATGACAAATATTCATAATTTTGTTGACTCTTGAAAAATTGCATAGGTATCAAGTTACCTTGATAGTGAGGATAAAGGGAAATGAAAAATTGTTTATTGTAAAAGAAATCACAAAAAGTGGTGGTGATTGGATATAGTTATGCAGTCCTAAAAAGATACTAATTTTTGTTATGATAAATTGTGCAATGCATTTTTGTCGGATGTTATAAAAGTGTGGTATAGATTTAAAAAATCGGTATACCTTGTATATGTGAGTAAGCCCCTCGCGGGCTAAATGGAGTTCACGTATTACTCTAAGTATACAAGATTTAACACAAGTGGTACAAAAATATATTTCTGAAAGGCTACTGTTATGCTTTTAACTAAGTATCCATCAAATGTTTATAAGCCTCTGGCTGCATAATTATCATTTACTTAGTCAAGGCCATACACAAGCACTTTGTCATTCAATCTTTCGCTAATGGCAAGCAAACCAGATGAAGATAGGGAAAGGGTTCGAGAAAGACCACTATACACAACCACAGAAACAGGAATACTGCAATATGATCTGACAAATGTAGGTGTACCGTATCCATGCCATGTATATTTCAAAACATGACCATGATGACTGTAATCGTCTTTACATTTAGCATACAATTGTTTGGCATCGGGCGATATTGTTATGTCCAACACATTCAGGTTATCAGGTACGATGATTGTGTGCACGTTTTCATTCATGTTGTCTAGTGATTTAACAAGAATCTTATCACTCTCTCCCAACAGCAAGTAATGTGATGCAATGCAGAGACCATATGTCCTATCTGTTACATTCACACTCCTCTGATGGGTGAAATCAGGCAGTGAGTACACCACTAATTTGTCCTGATTGCTCGTATCCTCTAAACCAATCACAGCAATGTCACTGTTAGCTGCAATGCAATACACGTACTTTGCATCCATGATCCTATGTTTCTGATAATACCGTGTAGATTCCTTACAAGGAAACTGATACACATAGGGTTTACCTAACGTGACACAATATATTGCATCAGGATTTACACCATTTGTTGCCAGATCTATAACAAGGGAGGAAAAAGAATTCCATTCATCTGATGTGAGCGAATAGATAAGAATACTTTCCTCTGCATTCACTTTGTACACTCGTATGTTTCCGCCGCAGGCAATGGCTAGCTGTTCATCCGTCACCCAATGAACGATGTCGCAGTTTATTTCTTGAATCTCTTGTTTCACATTCCATTGCATACCTGTAGGTGTGCAGCCAAAAAACGTTAAAAATTTAGTTTAATGGAATTAAAAATACAAACAAGTGTGGTACATACTACTTTAAATGTTATCAACCATATTGACTTTTTGATGGTTTTCTTCAATAGCCTGTTATGACCATTCATAATCAACTTCTAATTAAAGTCATTTTAAAGTGACCAAAGTTCCCCCCACAAATGTGTACATTTTACTTTTTTGAGAATGAATTGCCACTTTCTTAAGTGGACACTGGACTCGTAAAAGGGTTTGTTTTCTATAAATTAATGATCCCAAGGGCGATATTTTGGTGGAATATGCTTAAAGGTGCATGGTCCGATTTTTCAAAATATAGTTTTCTGTTTCATTTGATGGATCATCACTCAAGAGATTTTAACTTGAAATTTTAGTTAAATCGGTCAAACCGTACTAAGCACTTTTTTACTAATATCTCTCAAAAGGAACACATTCTAGCTGTAAAAAATCATATCAACAAGCTTTTGAAAATTTCTAAAAATCGAAATGGGTTTCTTTAATGACTGTTTTCATTTGCTTGTACCGTCGCAATGGAAACGGTGGCAATATTGGATTTTTACTCGGTCAATTGTGATGGGTTTTTTTGCATTTGATTTATTTGATTTAAACTTAAGAGAGCTTGATGTCAACTTTGGAGTTAACTTGATCGTTTAGTCTGTACGGTCTGCTAACTTTGTTAAAATACTCATTTTTTAGGAAATTTGCGCAATTGAGATGCTTTCACAAGTCAAGCTCTGTAGGAATTATAAATGTCTAAGTGATATTGTTGCTAATTATTAAGACAATAAGAGGTTGAATACATGGCATCAAAAACATGCGCGCGCGCCACCCTTAACCATACGCGAAAATCGTTTTTTTTTTAAACGCTGATTTACAATATTAACATCATTATTGTTATTTACACAATTTCTAATGACACAACTAATTCACTGACCATCGAATATATTTATGTGAAAATGACTGAAATAAAACATACGATTTCCAATATAAAAACTTCATTTCGCTGATTCCTTTTGTGCGAAAATAGATATTTACTTATTCTCTAGTTGACCATCGAATATATTTATGTGCATTACCAGTATATGACATCACTGACTAACTGTGGCGCCAAACGTCAGATGGTGAAACTCAATTATTACAACTTTACACCAAACTCCTTGCCACTGGATGCCTTATAGCAAATTCCCAGGAGATAGTATTCACCGTTAGAAGACTGTCGGACGCATTACACACTTAATTGTATCCTGAAATCAGAATGGTAGTGATGCCACTTCCGGTCAAAAGGCGTTTATCCGTGCGCGCCGGAGTTATTGATTGCGCCGTGTTTACTCTCGTGTGCAAATCGTTGCGCGATTTTAACGACGCGCAACGACGCCATCATAACGCAGGCGTGCATCGAGAAACGCCTTTTGACTGGAAGTGACATCACTACCATTTTGATATCAGGGTTAAGTTTACAAAAGGTACAGTAAGCTTGATTCTTGTACATCACGAACAACACAGGAAACAAATCATTCATAGTTTTGTAACTATGCATTTCATTTCGAAGTCGTCATGATGTACCTTCCTGGTGTGTCTTCGCAATGGTAATCAGCAGTTTTACTACAACTAATTCACTGTTATTGATTTTTATATTCAAATTTGTTCAATACCGCCCCTTGAAAACAATAAAATACAAAATAAATATAATACATGATCATGTGTTTGTATAGGAAGAAACACATTTAATTTCAAAATTGAGTTCCCTCCATTTTGATAAGCCATAACTATAAACCGAAATTTCGATTTAATTCCAATAAATATTGAACAGAGAAATTAATCATCCAAGTCATGTTAGGCGAGTGAAAAATTGTTTTTAACTGTAAAAGAGTTTATTATTTTTCTTTTACAAGTAGTGTTCTTTCACTCTTTTTGAGTTAGACCGTACGTAGTAGTAGACCTATCGTAACACATTTTCCCTGTTTTCATACTCTTTCAGCCGTGTTGATAAAAAGTTACAACATATTGTTTTCTAGTTTTTCAATCTCCCTATACAGGCTTTAGTGGTTAAAAATGTTTGAAGGGGAATCCTTGAGTTTATTGTGGTGGTGCTCCATAGACACATGTAACAAAGTATTTACTTAGAGAATTGGTTCTAAGGTGGTTTACTATGTAGTACTGTTCTTACCTTGCACCGTGTCTTCACTCTTGATGCCATACTCTGCAACTGTTATGGAATCCTCCAGTTGTGTTCCGTGGCATTTTAATGCATCTGGTTTGAAACCATCTCCTTCGAGTATCTTCTTTACATCTGAAATGGTCTGTCTTTGGTATACTTTGCACTCAATCGTCTTTTCATCTGCACGTGAAAAGTTTAGGTTTAAATCCACTAATGTTGCAAGTGTACCGTATAATTCATAAAAAATGTGTTTCCAAATTGCTTTTCTTTTTAAATTTTGGATAAAACCTCAAAAATATAAATAATATACCTTGAGTAACAGATATTGAGAAAGGGTATTCCAGATACAGTTGGGCGCCATTTTCCAGAGAATAGTTTACAATCGTCTTCTCATCCTCAAGCCATAGTTCTTTCATGTAAAGTCTCCCCTCGGGAGTTGGAAAACCGGCCTGTACTTTGATGTCATAGATAGTGTTGGTGAGAAGCAGATGTACTTCCTTGGAAATGACTGAAATAAAACATACGATTTTCAATATAAAAACTTCATTTCCCTGATTCCTTTTGTGCGAAAATAGGTATTAACTTATTATCTAGTTGACAATCGAATATATTTATGTGCATTACTAGTATATGACATCATTGACTAACTGTGGCGCCAAACATCAGATGGTGAAACTCAATTATTACAACTTTCCACCAAAATCCTTGCCACTGGATGCCTTATAGCAAATTCCCAAGAGATAGTATTCACCGGGTTCAACACACAAATTAGACCACATTGTTATCAACAGCAAGTGGACAAACTCCCTCCGTAACTGCAGGGCATACAATTCAGTGGAATTAGACTCCGATCACCGGATTGTCAGCATCAAACTGGTCTGTAGTCT
>JAUMTS010419933.1:0-12323 GCA_032273385.1 Ophiopholis aculeata | reverse complement strand
TTTTTGGCAGCCATCTTTTTCTCAACTAATCTCTGTCTCATTGTGCTCAGATTATGCGGTCGTCGGCAGCATCCTTGTCTCATGTAGAATCCACCTAGGTAAAACGATAGATCTGAGTTAAGTTGAAGAGTCTAGTCGTCATTCTTTGAGCATGTTCGAACCACTGGAGGCTCCGACGGAACGATGATATGATTTGGAGAAAAAGCTGGAAAGTTTTTACTCTGTATTAATAGTCTGAATTGTAACTAGTGTCTGTATCAATATTTTAAAACTGGATAACAAGCTCTATAGAGGGTTTTCACGATGCGGTACGATCCGAGATTGATTTCCTAAACAACTGGATGAAAATATTACACAAACCTTGATATTTTAGGCACGTATATGTAATGAGGGGATGCTGACGTTTCCCTTTTGTATGGACCTATACAATAAACAAGAAATACACTCTTAAAAGACTCTTAAAAGCATTCTGGTGTCCACCTAGCTGCATTATATGTTCCTAAATTAGTTAAGAGGGGGTCTGATGAATATTTAGATAGACGATTATGATGAAAACTCTAAACACGTTCACACTACAACTGCCAATTTATAGAACATATGGGTGACTTTAACAACACAATACTATTTGTTCATCAAACTGTACTCATTTCCCTTGGTCAAAAGTGTAAAAGCAGGTTTGGCGCATCAGTTCTATAGCACTCATCAAATTAATTGAAATGGAGGGTGCCCTAAATGACCATCTCTATGCCATAATAACATACTGCTCATTCCAGCATCCCTCATGGCATATAGAGCCATCAAGTGCTAGTTCAGGCGGTTCGTGTTTAACCCGTTCCCGCGTGTTGAAAATAAGCAGACGATTTCAAATTAAATGTTTGAAGAAAAAGTAACATCCCAATTGCGCATATTTGTATATTAATGTATACATTTGATATAAGATCAAATAATACAAATACAATGATATCAGTATTGGCGGAGTCGATGGTTACGAAATGTTGAAAACAATATCATGCTTATATATAACTGGGGAAAACATATGAAAACAAACAGCGGATTTTGAGTTAAGATGTCATAATTTGTGGCAGTAAGCAACATTTTAATTCGTGTTTTGGTCTTCCCTTTAGGCGCACATAGATGAGAGGTTTATACTGATAACAAACCACGGTGACCTACATTCAATGCTATTCAATTATTTCATAATAATTTGCTCTGTAAATCAAACTTTAGTCCTGGGCGCACCGATTCGGAACAAACCGTATAGGTGCATCCTCACTTTGCAATCGGTTATTCCATCGCTATAAATGGTAATATTAGCATATTTACGAACGGACGTCATAAAAGTCGGAAAAATGTAAAATAGCGAACATATTGATTTTGTTATGATGTAAACTTTAGTTATCAAGAATTTAAACTAGCTATTTGACAAAAATCCTGCGAAGGATAACATAGATTTAATTATGTAACACAGGCGAACAAGGGAAACGTAAAGTTTATATTGAGTAAAATGAGCAAACTTATCAGTTAAAGGTAAATATTGTAGGAAAGTTAGAAAGACATTGTCATTAAACACAACTTTGTTCAGAAATATAAGAAAAAGAACAAGAAGTTGTTCATGGATAATGAAAGGTATAGGAGGTACTTTTCAGTCCATTGTACCTTTTTGTCTACGCATGGCCTATCTATGACATGGCTGATAGCAATCTTTACCTGAAATATATGCTCTTCTTTGAATCTTTCCTTTCATATCTTTTATCATTTTCTATCTACCTGTCTATCTGTTTTTCATTTTGAACATGTTGATGGAAGGTGGTTTCACTTTGATGGAACAGAGAGGGAGAAACGAACGAGATAGATGAGTATAGATGTAGTGTATGACATACAAGTTTGGTGACCATGCAACATTTTGTTTTCTAGTTAGGCTTAGGCTTGTGTTTAGCCAATCAGAGGCCGCTGATGACAGACACACATACTTTTTATGGAAACCCATAGGGGTTAAAATTATAAATTAAAAACCCGACTTAGTACGCTTACTATTTAACTTGAATATCTTAGATGATATCAACTATGTGTTTAAACGTGTAGTTTGCCCAATGTTTGATGGATCATGACACTCTAAATTATTTAAAAAACTCAGTTTGGATTCAGGTATGCCCTTCTCCTGAACCGACCGACCGAGCGACCGACCGAGCAGACACAAAAACCAAACACACACACAAACAAACACAAAAAAAAACCCCGTTGTGGTCAATATTGGCATAATTAACGCTATTATAGTATTCAGTGACAGCCTCATAAGTACTAACATGAGAAAAAGGAGATGTACATTTATTTGTATTAAACAGAGAAGATGGGAGTCCCATTTTCTCTCGTATTAGGTACAATGCTCCACTTTTTATTAAATGGACAGGTATGCAAATATATCTACTTAAATCGGCTTATTCTCTGGGTATACACATTGCAATGATATCATCAGGTACACAACACCATTTTTATGTGGAATTCCTTGAAGAACAAACCTGCATGGTAAAAATTCATAGTCATGAATTCTGAATTCCCAGCGAGAGTGTCCAGCGCAGATATGTTACCACCCATTCGATTAGCGCATTTCGTTGTATATCTCGCGGCGACTCGAACAAATAACCAAGTGTGATCAGTTAACACTTTACGCGCGCTTTTATTTTAGTATTTTTGATGATTTTTGAAAATATTTTATCCAAGAAGATCTATCTTTCTCATTTCATTCACTATGTGTTGACATATTTAATGCATTTCATACTTCATTCAAACTACGAAATGGTCTTGAGTAAATCAAACAGTTGATATTTTCATGATTTTGTGAGAGAGGGACATCATTTTGAATGTCTTCTGCCCGAATATCGTCTGCGCGAAATGTGTTAGTAACATGCAGCTAAGGCGTGAGATCGCCGAACCAAGTCAACGGCGGTAGTACATCGTCACAGTGACAAACACGTTCATCCTCACTGTTTTACTAATTGCCCGCTCAATGCCGGGGGTATTGAACAGTTGAAGTAACGCCGTGATCCCTCGGCGAAAGTTGCTCCATGGTCTCGCGCTGAAACAAGCCCAAATAAGACGGGTGAATAATGTCAAACGGTAACACGGCACGGCCCGCGGAATCTTTTAGGGGTGTGGACGCATCAAACAGGTGTTAAGGTACCCCCGGGCCAGATGGGTAGCATGTCAAAATCAAGTCTTTTGTACTACATAATGCGCCACTAGTTGCCCATCAAAATGGTGTTTAGTTGCTTACAAATATTAATTGTATACCCCCTTAAGATTAGACACGTGGTTCAATACCTGGTCTGCTTTTGGCGCGAAATTGCCTGAGGAAGCGCGGGAGATAAAGGGAAGACCGAACCGAAACTAACTACCCTAACTGCCCAGTGAAGATGCATCACGTTGCAGCCGAAAGCTATTTTTGCAATAGATCGAAATCTCCACGATTATTCATCTTGTAATATGTAAAAAAAAATGGTTTCTAAAATATGTATACAGCAAAGCATGCTTTTCGTTTGAACGCGAAGCTTTTCAAAAGAAGTCATAGATTTTCAAACATTCTTGTAAATATCAGGCACTTCTAACACAGAGTAGCAGGTGCATTTTAGATTGTCTGTTGAAATTCTTGTACTTATTCAAAATATCGCCAATAAAAGTTAACAATTTTACTGTCGTCTGTTAAATTCGTCTGCAGGCTTCAGAGGGTTAAATGCCACACCATATTAATCATAACGCACTTCCTGTACACCGATATTTTTTGTGACTACCGTTATTAAAAACAAATGATGTAATTCGATGGATCATAGACAGTTTAGATGGATATTGTTTCATAGAAGTGCTACTTTATTTCGATTGCTGATGGGGAAATTGTTACTTCTCGAGTGAAATTTAAGAGACATTTCTATCGAAGAGTAAAGCTTACTTGATACAAAAATGCAGCAGGCAATATACTCCATACTTTACGTGCTCTCAGTGTAAGTATATTATCTTGTAAAATTCCTAACTTTTTTGGCGGTTTTTTTCACAAATAATGATCCTAAATAAATACTTTTATTTCTACGGTACTGAGTGAAATTGTCACTCTAATCCCAAATATGATAACAATAAAATGTTAGGAATGTTTACAAAAATAAGACAAGTTAGTTTTCAAACATTGTTATTATATATGAAAAACAGTCTGCATACGATGTCAGCACGAAACAGGTTATTGAGTAATCATCGATTCTGTTTTTCAAGTCATCACTTAAAGTTACATTTTGTACAGGGTTAGGATCACATTTCTGAAATAAAATACTCTAAAAACCTTTACCTAGAAATCAGATACAGTGTATTCAATTGTTTAAACTAGATGCAAAAGCACTTCTTTGTAAGTTAAGAAATGCGATGGGATATATAAATAAAGTTATCGAGCAAACTTTTAGAACTAAAAATTTACAACACATAGCTCGGGGGCTTGTTGGTTATCGTCTATGAAATAGATACAAAATGTATACGTAAAAGTTGAATACACTTTAACTGTAAAATGCTCATCTTAACGATTTTATATTTGCTTGCAATACGTACAAAACGACTCCTTGACGTAAAGTACATTTTGTACTTACAAATCAAATTAAGTAGAGTGACCTTTTGCAGCAAAATGTCCATTACAAAAAAAGAGCAGTAAATCAATACTGTGGACAATGGACTTGCGTAGTGGACCATTTATTGACATGGTAGTAATGGCGTGTTAAAATCATGTGTATTTTAATAAAAATACCATTTTCGCTGGTTGTTCAATCAATTTACCTACCTTCGGTGTCCACAACGCTTGTGTGAGCAAACAAATTTAGTGCAATTTATCGATGTACTTTTAAAGGCATTCGGTAAAAGTTCAAATAGTGCTTTTTTGAATTGGATATCGTCGTTGGGTAGAGATATAACTTAGTGTTTTCGGCCCCTGAACATGTAAAAAACACAACATCCTTTATGTTACATAGAAGTTTTTGCTCAATACATGTTCAGGGGCACTTCATATGTGTTTTTGCCCTTAAATATGTATAAATCAGAAACTTGTATATGTTACAAGGACGATTTTGAATAATACATGTTCAGGGGCCAAATTTACATAGGAGGTTTGTTCTTACCAAAAATGATGATATGGAGATTGCTGAAAGGAAGATGGCTTACATGACTTTGTGTATAGAACAAATATTGCAATGGAGAACCGGCTCAATAGTTGGGATAAGTTTACAAAAAAGAAGGCCTGGGTTCAAGCCCTGTGGGGCCAATTGGCTTCGTTGTTCTACTGCGTGCAAAAGAGTAGAAAATGAAATAAGTAAATTTCGGTTTTTATAATGCACAATAAAACACTGCTACCTGTCCCCTATAGAGTGGCTGCATGCTTTTATTGATCGACTGTGAACAAAAGATTTGAACTGGTAGCCTTCCCCCGTACTAAGGTCCATTCAAAAGGAGGTGGTAACTATACCTCAACATGTTGCATGATGGTGTACTGTTTTGTTAGGTGTGTTGCACCATGCTTTTATTGACCACAGTTGAGTATTCCGCCATATTTACGGGGAACTACGTCACATGCAGGGCCTCTATGATGGAGTGGCCGTTGCGCGTAATAGCAAGGTTCGAACCCCATTGTGAAGGCAAATTAGGTGCGTATGATCAATACTACAAAAAAATACAGAAGGTCAATAATGTATTTTTAATAATGACACATATCGACATGAATATTTTGTATTAAATCTGAAATTTAAAACTTACTGGTCCAGTTTCTGACCTGTTTTTATTTATTCCAATGCATTTCTCAATAAAAAATAAGAAACAAAACAAGTGAAATATGAAAGTTAAGTCTTGAAAAGAATGTACTTGTTGTCTACACAGAGACACCCATCTTGGCGCCAAAGTTCAATATCGTCAATAAAATTGTCACCATATAGAATGATACCCTATTGTCTAAGGAACCAATCTCATCTCCGAGTCTTTTATAAGATAAAGCTGCTGAACGCCAACCAGTGAAATATGCCGTGGAAGATGATGCTACTGTATAAACGTCAGATACGTTATTCACTTCCGGTCTTAACACCTGTGCAAAAGAACAATATTTATATATTTATGATATCCCAGCATGCACTATAATACACCGAAGTAGTCAGAATCGAATGCTAAGATAAAATCCATCAAAATACAATTTTACAAATTTCAACTTCCTTTATTGGATTTTAACTCATAATGTATCACCGTCTTTTTTCATCATCTTGTCACCCTTGTTTACATGGTTAATTTTAAAACGATTTGTTAACTAAAAATAAGCATCCGCTATTACGCTATTGTTGTTGACACAATATCAGTCCATTTTCTAAAGGATGTTATTCTTTTGCACCATATCTTTCATCAAATTGTCAAATTATTGCAAAGAATTATGGGATACGCCATAAAATGACGTTTGTTTCTTGTGAATATTTCGTTTTGCAGACGATCAACACAGTGACACTGAGTGTGCTCTTAATACCCAGAGGGTTGACATCCTTATCGTACAATGTAACTTTTACGTGCAAACGGTGAATAATAGATTACAAAACACATGTCGTATTGTCCGTTTTGTGAGCAAACGTTTCGATATATATCTGACAACTATTATTCAATTGTAACCGGATATTTGATGCGAATCAACTGATCTTTTTTCTTTCTCAAATTTTAATTTATTTATTAAGCTGTCAAATCATTTATGTTCAATTCATAAATATATGATTTGACTTGTCAGTTAACGCTTACTATTGTGTTACAATTATAGAAAAATATATTGTTTGGTATATCAAACATCACAACTAGTATCCTTGTCAAAATAGACACATTCATCACCCAGGTGTATACCTGTATACTCACTTTGTTTGGTTGTATTTTATTAAATGCAAAGCAAAGATTTTGACTTGGGGCATAACATTTGACTCGCTCTATTTTTGACGAGCTCATCTCATTCTCTTTTTAGTAGTTTGTTTATGACAAGTTAACTTATTGACATTTACAATGCTACATACTACTGATCGCCCGCGATTAAAAAACTGCCGAAGACGAATACGTTTGGGATTTACAACTGTTTAATAACATAACGAACATAACATAATAAACAGAATTTATAATGCGGCAATTTCCAACAAGATCGTAACGCAGAAAGGAAAATAAGCATGAAATAACTAAGATGGATACAAGTTCGTTTTTAGCGCCCTCTTAAAACTGTCAATTTTGAATATGGCGAGGAAGATTGTTCAACAGGGAAGGCCCTGCAGCAGCAAAAGGTTTTTCACTGATACATATTCTGGTAGGTGGTATTACAAGAAAAGTACATACAATGGGAGGATATGCATAGGAGTCAATGTATAAACATTAAAGAATAAAAAACCGGAACAGTTTATATAGCATTTCCTCCTTTTACATGTAGCTAAAATTCAAAGCTTCTTATCGAACAGTCTACATACATTTCCTCTCATTATGCAGACCTTCCAAGATTCGAACCTGGCGCCCTCTGCTATCTTTTTTTTTAAATAGAAGAACGGCTTAACTAATTGCGCCACACGATCAGATGTAAAATCCTTGATGATTTTAAATTCATATATCTTCGGATATTCCTGCGTAGCTCTTTCGATTAAACACAGACATTTTACTGCAGATAAGTAGATTTTAATGATTAAAGTAGGTAGGTTGGGCACCCCATAGAATGAAAATATAGACATTCAATATTATGCGTGACAAAAACCGTTTAGCTGTATCTCAGTAATTGCGCGATATTTTCGCAACTTTCCATCACGGTGAATCAGGCCTCTCCGGCGCTCATCAGACCCCCTTTTCTTCTTCAGCCAAAACATTTCAGCTACCAATGCCAATTTTGCACGGAAACCAATTCCAAAGACCCTAGTTTTTGAAGGGAAAATCCGTTTACAAGACCCTTCTTTTAAAACAACGCGCGGCACATATCTTCCAATTTTTATTTTTAGTGCCTTCCCCCGGTCTCATGTTTAGGGCCAAAGTTAATTTGGTAGAGAAGAAATTAATAAGGCCGATCATGATCCAACAAACTGATGGTTGGCAGCTCAGTGTGCCAAGCTACTCAACCACCCCTAACTATATGCACGTCGTACTGTACTGTGTACGGCACTTACAGTTAGCATTCATATGATGTTATCAGAAGGGCTTATTACATTGGATCTGTTTTAATGATATTACTTACAATTTTATGTTCCGGAATGAAAGTATATAACACCTACATTAAAAACAATTGTGGTTAATGGTTTTGGTACACCGAGGGCGGCACTCAGAATATTAAATTCCATCGACTGCCCCCAAATTAGGAATCTTTCGAAAACAAATAACGCTGAGAAGAAGATCTGACTAGTTGTCTAGAGGGTAGTTTTTGGGTTAGACATATCAAAACATGCTAGAATGCAAGAGAAGTAGGTTTTTACCCGCAAACGTTTCTAAATGATGAAGAGTATTTTTCGAAAACTTTTCTTAAAGGGGCAGTAGACAATATTTTGGTATATTCTTTTTCTCTGAAATTTACCAGATATGTTGAAATACGTTCACAACTATTGTAGAAGAAAATATAAAAATTCCTCCAAAAAGTGTTTAAAAAGGCAATTTAGTAGATTTCTGTGTAGGATGCATAAAGTGGAAACGAGACTATTTCGCCGCGACAAGATCGGGCTTTAGTTATCGATGTCGACAACGAAAACAATATAATGATACAAAAGTCAATTATTCTTCGTAAGTACATCAAGTTGGAACGTAAGAATTGGCATGGTTAAACAGCTATTAAATACAATTCTAACGATACAAAAATCTAGAATATTTTTTGAAAAAAAATAAGGGGATGGTGTTAAAAATGTCTTCTGCCCCTTTAATAAATTCATCGAAGTTCCCAGCAAAATTTTGACAACTTGGGTCTCTGAACTGCTGATTGACAGAGGTAGGTCGATGACTTCCGGTGACGAAGATAAAGTAAAAAATAGCGGGGAGTCAAACTGTAAAAAGTGTGGTGTTTTTAATGGGGCGTGTATGATGTGTCACTAACATTGAGTGCCCCCTCCCCCCACACACACTTGCACACGGAATAGATACCACTGAAGACGATGTTAAAGTTAGTTTAACAGTGTCACTGGGTTACGAGGAAATAAAATAACATTCTATCAATGTCAACAGATGTTTGAATATTCCTTGGATTTCAAGGAAATATATAATTATGTTCCTGTTATTGACAGAATATCACAAAATAAGTACTTGTAGGTTTTGCGCTAGTAATTGGTCATTGGTTGCGAAAGCCTAGTTTAAGACGAAATCGTTCTGATGATTTCCTGATGATGGCGTAATAATAATGACCTGCGCTTTGAACCCTCTAGAATAAGCCGATTATTAGGCTATTATTAGAATACTATTGAACTAATAAAAAATGGGTCGTTTCAGAGTGTCTGCAACTTGCCGCTTTGTGGCACTGCTCTTTGGGTTCATTGTCGCACGGCATCGCTCCCGAGTTTAATGTAATTCCACTGTTTGCAATTTACTGCTTCATCGGCAGAGTAATCAATTTATTGCGCTGTTTGCTGCGCCAGAAGTAGCAGCAAATTATCGCTTGTGCAATTACACAAAATCATCATTTAAGCAGCAATAATGACAAAGTGGCAGACACTCTAAAACCATCTTAAGTTGCCATGGCTTTTGACAATTAATCATGACTGGTACGGTTGGACTGGCAGCAGACTTGACGAAAAGTGGCGGACAATCAAAAGAAAATAGAAAAATTGCGACTTATACGTTGAAGGAAACGGAAACGTGAAATCCATTCAAACTCACCCACAAATAATGTCTTTCTTGACCGATCTCGTATCGATCATATATGCAAGGTTGTATTGAATTTGTGTTACCCTGGAACCGAGGGGCACTTCAAATTCCAAGGTACGCTGCGGGTCTTAATAATAATAACACACACTTTTTGAGCGCATTACTTGAAGTGTAAACATGAAACACAAAGCGCTTTACAACAAAATATTTGTTAAACAACGTGATTTTCTTATTTCGATACAAATATCAAATTTGTTACATTTTTGATCACTGATAACTGATGATTATCTTACATATTATTTACATCTGTCGGATATAATTTTCACCCAAAGGTCTGCCTATTTTGCCTCACTGAATGCACCTTGCTTTAAAATTCAAGCCGTATATACCAATGTCTGATTTATTTTGTAGTTCCCACAGGTTTGTTTCTTTACTTAATTGAAACGCCAGAGAGATTACGAAAGGGAATGATTAGTGCTTCATGGCTGACGACGCCATACACGGGCGTAATAGGTGGTCAGTCTATACCTGTGAGTTTGACACATCTCCGATCAGATACTTACTTTTAAAGGTTACAGTTGCAAAAAGCTTAAGCTGTGTACAGTGGGTCAACATCTAAACGTGCTCCAAAATATCGGTTTTAAGGAATGATTTGCTACTATACCTCAGATGCTTAGGTGTTGAGCTATGACCTAAATGTTGCACACTGCTTAAAGATTAATAACTGCGTGTTACTTGACGCGAGACAAAATGTACCAAAATAATGCACGTGTGCTGATGTTGGCGTTGTCCGCTCTCATGAGGCTCGTGAGTTTTACAACTCCAATATCAGCACAAGTGCATTATTTTTGTATATTTTCGCGAGCAACAAGTTAGACGCAGTTATTAATCTAATTCATACACGACAATAATCATATTATGTTTTCGAACAAAATATAACAGATTGCTTCGTTTTTGCCAATAAAACCTATAAAATATAGGCGCAAAAAATTACTTTCACTTTCTAATTTAAACTGAATAAAAGCAAAATTACCTATCGGACAAATGAACTTACCCTTCTCGACGTTCATGCATTCCAACGCGCAACGCAACGCGCTACTCAACGCACTACGTGAGCACACACCGTGCAACTAGACAAACCAGTGAATGTGTGCTACCTCGCGTATTTTAGCAACTTAATTGGGTACTAGGTGCGCGGGGTGTACGCGGGGTGTACGCGGAGTGTTTGAATGTCTTTTAATGTACCGAACGGATAATAGGTCAGCGCGTAAACATTTGAGGTAGCGAACTGGTCCTTTTCTAAATATCTTTTAGAAAAAATAATAATTTGAGGTATTTTTCATTAAAAAAACTTTTTGATTTTTTAACCCCCTGTACAAAATGGTAAGGACTTTTGGCCTTTCACCAACTGTAACATTGAAACTAAGCATCGGAGATGGGTCACCTATATAATACATTGTTGGAATCCTTATAACAGGACGAACAGTTTGACATTATTTCTCAACATCAAACGCGAGTACCGGAAAATCAAACCGATTAACCACGCGATTTAAGGGTATACTATAAATCAACGCTATTATTCCGAGGGTTATCCATCGGAAGCGCTCTATTCCAAACATTTGTTAACTGTTTTGAATACTGAAGGAAGGTTCTCTATTCCAAATTTTGACAAGGGTTTTCTATTCCAAAAATTAAATACGGTTCTGTATCCCGATTTTCAAATAATATTCTTTATGATTCCGAATTTTGAAAAGGTACTCTATTCCGAATAATAATAAGGTTCTCTGATCAAAAACTCTCTAAGAAATTCGCTATTTCGAGTATACCCTAACCCTAATCCTTATCTCAACCCTTAGCCTAAACCTTATTCTTACTCTTACCCCTAACTCTAATCTTACTTATATTATTCTGACCTTAAAAACATAATACAGATACTTATATCTAAGAATATTTGAATAGCGAATCTTTTTTTAAATTTCTGAATAGCGAAGAGGGTACCTTGCATCGGAATAGACAATAGCTAGGGGCAGGCCAGGGCAACCTGACACGCGAAAATATAAAAGCTTGATGGGTATCAAACAGTTCAGTGGGGTCTAATAAACACCCCCAGGGTAGACACGTAAATTAATATGCTGCACGGGGACCACAGGAGGGGGTAACCTGCGTGGGGGGTCTTTTTTGGTAAATTGTACTCAAATTAAATCGTGTTGGGTATCAAATGAAAGGAAATTCAATTTTAAACACTGTATATGAGGTTATTTTCACCATTTAATCTTACTGTGTAAAGTTATACATTATTGAAGACAACTTGTGGTCAGTTAACATGTAATTGCCGTTTGTTTACAATTTTCACCATACAGAAGCATTTCAAAAGCTTCCGCTGTACGTGTAATAAAGTAATTAAACTATACTTTCTTAGTCTTCAATTTCTCCTTCTGAGCTTCCAGATGATTCTTCATCACTACTCTCATTATCTAGTTCCT
>JAUMTS010418822.1:0-13680 GCA_032273385.1 Ophiopholis aculeata | reverse complement strand
CATATACGGTTCTGATAAGAAACATTCTTACCTAACATACCAGCCCGCGAAAGCCGAGAACCGCGAAATTCTAGTTTGTGTCCCTTTTGTCAACGCCATATTTATCCCAAGGCTTTTCACCTTCTCAACTTGTATTAAATATAAGATAAAAATATTGTTTTCCTCTAAGTCAGGTAGGAGCTATGACTATGGGAGGAAGTGGTCTTGTTAAGTCCAGCACTTGATTAACCCCTTTTCTGAATTTATTTAACCCAAGCTCTAATGTTTCATAGTTAGGGCAGACTGCAATACTTTCTTTCCTTCATAAAGCACTGTGGCAAGTGTGCCACTTCAGCCAACTATTGATGATGTGATCTGAATGTCAAAACTGTTAAGGCTTGCACCATGCTTGTCTAGTTCTATATGAATGTCTTGATTTATCGCTCAATATGTATAGTCTACATAGTCTGGTTTTTACCACTGTACAATACAGGTATTCTATTAAACATTGTAATAAAACTCTTCTATTTGTCATTAAAAACAACCATAATAAATAACTTCTTTCGGCTAAAATCATACATCCAATGTTTTAAGTAGCTAACTATGAAGGACATAACAATTACATATTATATCATGTCAAGGACCCTCTACATTTTCACCTAGTTAGGTATCCATGCACCTTCAATATGGCTCTTGCAATTGTAAAACCACCTGCGTTCGACTCAAACTAAAGAGCATGTCTAAAAATATACGTAAGTCTAATCACCATCCCATGAAATTAGCTCTGACACTAATAGGAGGTAAATCTAATAAATAAAGTTGAACGGAAAACATCAACATGTAGGAACAAGCAGCATGTCTCATAAGTCTAATAAATGATAGTCTTTCAGGAATTACCTGAATGTTAGATATTATGGATGGTTTAATGGAAAATATCATGCACCCATGCACCAGTAGCCACATCTTGCTTATATCGAGTTCTTAGCGCATCAGAAACGATACCCTGGATACATTATGGTTAAACTGATAAACTGTGTTATCAAACAAGCTCATTCCAAGCTTTATTAGTCCCATCGTGCCTATAGATGTGAAGCAGACAGATAACTTGATTATTGACAAAGTTTCTCGCAGGGTTACAAATCGCTAGGCGAAGATTGATTAAAACGTCCCTATTTTTCAACATTCCTGTCTGCTTGTCTGTCTCCTTGTAGGTATAATGAAACTTTAATACGGTTAGCTTTTCTGTTTCTACATTTTAGCATTTCTACAAATTCCTTTCAATTGAATATTAAAAAACTGAAGTACTAGTAAGTTGGGGGATCATTTGTAAGTGGATACATTTGGAGTATTTTTCCTTGGTTTTTATATTGATGTCAGTCTGGTATTATCAGAAACACAAATTATGCTGCAGTAGGGTCATTTGAAAAACAGCCTGCGTTTAACTCTTTCAGTGAATCGTTTCCAATCAGCATATGGAAGGTACACTTTTTTTATAACTATAGTTATTTACACTGGAAAAAAGTGTTGTGTTTTGCAAAACTGAATATTTAAATAACTACATCAGTATTTGTGTATGAAATAAGAAATCAATGGAACAATATAGTGAAAGGAAGGACAAAAAAAAAACCGGATAATCTGAACCATTTACAGCTATCTTCATTTTCTACACTCTGTTTCTTTAGGTCTTTAACACTTTATAAGACGAAATATGTAATTGTAAGTATATCTATTATAGACTTTATGTAGCGAATTGAGCTATGGTGATAGTTGTAGTGTAAACAATTGCAGCGTATATGCTAGAAGCAACAAAATCTGAGTCTGAGAGCACATATCTTAATCAGATTATTTCAGCATTCTCCACCAGTCAAACCAACAACCACCATCCTGATTTGTTAATGGAAATGAAATAAATTGAATCTAATAAGAAATGTACACACACACACACACACTCTAATATCAACATTGTCTTGCTGGAATGTCAGTAATATCCCAAGTTCTGATACATGCCTGTATTAAACACACTTCCACTAGTCACAGGGGAGTTGACAAATGTTAAGTGTTGAACAAATATGCCTTCTCATGCAATATCCCCAGGATAGTGTTTGTTTCTTCTATTCTCACTAGGATTGTTCCTAAATTAAAATCAAGCAATTTGGAAAAGTGCAGTAAAATTGAACTACAATGGTAAAGAATATGACCTCTGATCTAACAAGATGAAGAAAAGAAATGGATAGGAGCTTATAGGTTGATTTGAGGGTGTACCTTGGACATTGATTAATATCATGATCAAAACATTTGAAGTACTCAAATAAATTGACAGAATTGCTGGTCATTGATATAGAGAATGATGTAAGGTTTTTTAAATAAAAGTGATCATATTAATATATACTGGCTTACTTCAAACAGAGCAAAGATTATCTAGAAGCAATAAAATATGTGTTTGAGAGTCCATATTTTAATTAAATTATTTTAAAAGTGTTTCCTCCAGCAATAACAATAACTGCCATCCTGACTTTCTAATGTGTATTGAATAAATAGAATCTAATAAGAAATGTACACACACACACACATTCAGATATTCAAATTCCCTTGCCTGGATAGCAGTAATATCCAAAGTTCCAATGGATGCCTATAACACACAAGTCGTAGAGGAATCACATTGTTAAGTGTTGTACAAATATCCTTTTCTACTTGCAATATCCCCCAGTGTTTTTTTCTCCCATAGCTTATTTTTGTTAAATTGAAATGAAACAGATCGGAAGACCTGCAGTAAAATTTTGATGAGATCGGGACGAGTAAGATGTCTGATACACAAACACGATTTAGAGAAAGTAAAGTAGTTATTGGAAGCCTGGAGGTGTTGTTTTGGTTGCTGTGTGAATTAACTGAGATTGTAATACAAATATAAAATTACTCGGTAGACAAACACAGATAAAGTGGCAGAATTGCTGGTCAATGAAAAAGTGATACAGATGGCAAGAAAAATAAGTTTTGTAATATTTCTGTGAAGTGATGAAAAATGTTGGACTTTTGTATTACAAAGTTTGTTTTGTTGTGAATAATTTATTGTCAACATTTCCAGTAACACAACAGGAGTATGAAGACTTGCTGAGATCTAGGAAAATGAAACTGATAGGAGGGGTGATAAATGGAAGAGGTTTGATTTCAATTACAAATTCTATGATAGCTTGCAGTATGTGTGTAACTTTATACAACAACAAATTATTTTGGCTGTAAGATCTGTGAATGCTTGTTGTTAAAAATTGCTATCAACAAAGACAAATGTGTAACATAAGGTGGAAGGAGTCAGATTACAGATAAAATATGAATAATAAAAGCAAGTGTCATTAGAGCTCAAATAGGTTCCTGAAATAAATCAAACAATTTATCTGGAATGGAAAGTTGATATTTATATCTAGGCTAACTATTACCTATCATAATTTGAACTTGGAATCAATGCTCAACTTGAGAAAATCCTATTTGTTGTAACATTTTAGCCTAATTTATGAGCTTTTTCTTGGTTTAACCTTGCCACTGTAGTGCAGAAGTCATATTTCACAGTGGAAGTTTATTGATTTGGTTTTATATCTGCAGAATTTCATAATTTGTTTGATTGCCCATTTAGCCTAAAGATGTGCATTTTAATCTGATCTTAACTCAGTTCAATGAACTTCACACAATTATGCTGGAAGGCAGTGATTTAGCTGGATTTTAGTTAATAGTGGGCAACCTTTAGTGGCCATGGTATACTATTGCTGATGAATGTGTTGCTCCTAAAGATTTTGTTTTACCCAGTAAGTTGCAATTACATTTTTTGTACCTTTAAATTAGAAAGAATGATTCTTTTAGGAAAAGCTGTTATTTGCAAAATCTAAATTATAATAACAAAAAATACTGTATGTATAGCAACTGAAAGTTCCGATGACAATAATGCAGAATTTTTGGGTTAAATTGTGATCATAAAATTGAGTTGTAAAACCATTATGATTTTTCTGCAACTTAATCTATAAAAAAACACCTTTTAATATTAAAAGACAGCTTTATATTATCAATTCACTCCGTACTTGCAAAGAAAAAGGCAAAAAGAATAATTTTTACAAGTATATATTAATTAATGATAATAATCAGCATTTATTCAGTGCATTTCCATAAATGACGAAAGTACTGTTGCCTATAATTATGCACTACATGGCTAACATGCCTTCTCTATCAGCATTAGATAGTAATATTCCTAAAAATTTCAGTTGCAACAACTTAGAAATTAGGATGTAAATAGTTTAAGTTACACATGTAATGGAAATTAAAGGGGAATCTCAGTGCAATTGTGGCACTAGCCAAGGATTATTGATCATAAATGTAATAGAACTAAACATATGGATACTAAAGCTTTAGTTTGTTATCTATCAATATTCCGATCACATCAGCAGAGCAAGGTGAAAGTTGCATACTTGCTGTTTTGTGGATGTTACCAAGTATTGCAGTTGGCCCATAAATGTACTATACTTAGTAGAACTTGACTTACATATATTCAGAACAAGAGATTACTAAGTGATGTACTTGACAAGACCATTTCCTGTTACAGCCTAAGCCCCTACCTGATCTAGAGGACCAATACACTTCTTTTCTATTTAGTGTCAAGTTGAGGAGTAGAAATGGTATTAACGGTGTTGCGAGTAGGGAAAAAAATTAATTGTATTGTGTTAAGATGAACTGTGCAGGTTTTTTGAAGTTATATTGCTTTTGGCTGAGTTACTTAAGTCTTACTACACATGGTGAATGACATGCTGTATCACATTTTGTGTTACGTTTTTGTTGGGCACAATTCAGAACCGTATAAATAAGATATCTTGAGGGTCTAATCTAATGTGAGCCTCTATTTAATAAAACACCCACCCACCTAAGGTTTCAGGGATGTCTGTGTACTTTCCCACAGATCCAGGGCCCTAGTTAAATGTATTGCAAAAAGTAATAAGTAGGGTTGTTTGTTTGGATAAAAGAATGGACAATATTACTTGTAAATCTGAAAGATCATCAGGTATGTATCATATTTTTGTAGATTTTGTTAAATCCATGTGGATGTCAAATATATGTTGATGATGGAGATAACAAAGTGGATTTCATTATCTGATTGAAATTCAAATGAATTCAAATCAAATTATGCTTGTTAGTTTTTCACTATATTGTATCAAAGAAGGAATCTTAATGACACTACATTTCATCGGCATATTGTTCTTCTATGATAAACAACTTCCATAGTCTATTGATATCACATAATAATTAACTCCACATGGAGACAACACATGTTGATATTTAGCTCGGGTGGAATTTGTTTCCAAGAGATAATATATGAAATTCTCTTTGCACTGTTAATGACAAATTGATCTATTTATTATGTGGTACTTTGGATCTTTTTGTGATGACGGATCTGATTCAAGTAATTTGCAAAATTCTGATATATGTGAGGAATTTGCAAAGTTTGTAAAATTGTATATAAGTGCAATGAGATTTTTAAATTGCTACCTTCCCATTCTTTATTTCTCTCTGTTTTGTTCTCTTTCACGTTTGACTATATGTTACCAAAGTGCCCTTGGTCAGAAACAACATAAATATACTTCTGCAACCTCATGTGGGCGGGTGTTGTATGTAGTATATAAGTTCACATTAAATCAACCCCTCAAGTCATGCTCTATTCATGGTTAGTAATCATGACAAACGAAACAAGATACCAAAGTAGAAAGCAGACCACCTGTAGGGGAAACTGTAAAAGCACCATTGGGTTTACAAAACCTGTTATGGTGATGGCATCAGGCTAGTCTTTCTTCCTTTTGGCAGTATTGTGCTATATTTCAACGGATATTCAGACAAATCAAACAAGGCAGGCTAAGACATTAACACTGAAATAACTGACTTAAGTAACTCAGCCCAAAGGGATGAAATTTAAACAACCTACAAAGTGCAACTTACACAATTATTGTATCACTGTTGTCAATGCCATATTTATCCGAAGACTTTTCACCTTCCCAAATTGTATTAAATTAAATTTAAATGTATTGTTCCTCTAGGTCATGTAGGGGCTAAGAATATAAAAGGGAAATGATCTTGTCTAGTCCACTTCTAGATTATCCACTTTTCTGATTTCATTTAACTCAAGCTTTACTGTTTTATGAGAAGGGCAAACTGCAATACTTTTTCTCCTTCATAAAGCAGCGCAGCAAGCGTGACACTTGAGCCAACCATTACTGATGTGATCTGAATGTTGAAACCTTTAAAGCTTGCACCACGCCTGTCTAGTTTTATTATACTAACATGTTTTATTGCTCAATATGCATAGTCCTTCAATTGTTATCTTAATTGGTACCAACAAATTAATCAAAATTATTGTTGAAAATTATTAAGAGCTGTTTCAGTCTGATACATTTTGTTAGTAGTATTTTACCACAGTCAAGATTTCATTTTAAAAACATTAAGGTGTATTCAATTATGCAAAATGCAATCTTTTAGAAATCAAAAGCAATTGCATTTCTATACATGAAAGATGATTCTACAGCTAATCAAATAATGATAATATAACCTCTATCTATTCCTAATTTCTGCTGCAATGTATCTTTTGATCAAATTTTCATTCTTGGAATTTAAATGATTGTTCAATACAAATATCATAGAACATTAATGAAAATAGATGACAATTTGTGAAGAAACATTGCCCTTTCAAAGTTGTGATCACATTTCAGCATAAATGAGTAACATTAATTTAACTGGAGTTTGATGAGATACTTATCATTAGGCTACATTATAAATTAATAAACAAATAATAATAAAAAATCATATTTAAAAAAAATGTATAGTTCAATTTTAATGATAAATAAATTGTCAAGATATAAAATAAATATCTAAAAACCGAGGTAGAAATTCAAACACGTAGCAATGGTTACCTTACTCAGGAAAGATTCCTCCATACTTTAGTATTGCTGTTGTTAGCCCATCTTTATCAAATATTAATCAAACATGTTGTAAAAACATTTCACTGCCATTTATTTTGGTTCACTACAAATAAGACAGTTAAGATAAACTTTGAATAAGCTTGTAAATTGGGGCAATTATTCAAATTCAAATTGTGCTTAGTAATATTTAGCTTAATTATCAATTTAGTTTCCATTCCGTAATTGTGTGATTTATCTAGTTTACTTCAACTATATAACATGAGCCTCTCTGATGACTTTTGTCATTCTTTTTTTTTCATATCTGCACTAAGTTCTATTTCCAATTTATCTGATGCATTCTTCCTTGTCGAAGTTGATAATATTTAAAACTTCAACAAGAACTATTCACATGGGGAAAAATCATTTGTTTTGTATAGTTTAATTCAAATGGAAGTTATTCTAAAATGTTAATTATTAACTGTACTTTCATTTATGGCTTTCACGTCACTTTCTTCTATGATTACTGTTTTATACGATATTATTATGTTAAATCAAACAAAAAAATCACACAATCCTGATAAATTGTACCCACAGTCATTCATTTTTCTACCACACTCTTACTCACAGAAAAATACTTTATTTCAAGGTAGCAATATTACCGTGAACATTCTATATTAAATTACCTTTTAAGATATCAGTCCATTTCAAATTGTTTCCACAGTAGCCAAAGCAATACTTATACTAACCTACAGGCTTTGTAACTATTGCCTTTCTTTATCAAAATCTTGTTAGTGTATCAGTTACTTAACCTTTCAGTCCATAGTAGCCATAGATCTAATTTGGTGAATTTCAATTTCGGGAAACATACTAGTGAGAATTGGAGAAATAAACACTGGAGGATATTGCATATAGAGCAGGATGTCAGTACAACTATTAACAAAGTCAATTCCTCTGTGACTGGTGTGTTTCAGGCATCTATTGGAACTTGGGATATTATTACCATCCAGGCAAGAGAGTAAGGATATCAGAGTGTGTGTGTACATTTCTGAATGTGTTAAATTTATTTCATTTGCATTAGAAAATCAGGATGGTGGTTGTTGATTTGACTGGTGTGGAATACTGATACTTGAATATTTGTATAAATGTTGTACTCTTACAACCAGAATTTGGAGCGCATTTAATCATTTATCTGTAAATTTACGCTTCTCACTAGCATAACTTCTCCATACTGATATTTAAAATGATAATCAGCGCTAGACAAGCGTGTAGGAAAATGCAGATAGCCAGCTTTTTAAAGAAGTTCTTCCTTCTTTTCAACCTTCATTATGTCTGTCGTTCATGCTTTTTAATCATTAGGTTTTACTCTTGATTGTTTAGTCTCTTTTTATTCTTCATGCTTTTAAGTTTGTTAATTCCCTTTTTTTTTAAATTATAAACATACCAGTGCGCTAGAAGAACTATTGTGTCAAATCTCATCTTGTTTTTCACTTCTAACAAAACACAGTTGCCATTTCAAAGATCTATGCTGCAAAATGCCATTAAGATACTGTTTCTTTCTTTGTTTAGTTAGCAACGCTTAGTACTGGAAGGATGGAAGCTAACAAAGTAATTCAATTTACTACTTGATGCATTTTATATCCTCAAGTTGTGTACTATAACATATATGACCAAAGTGAAAGAATGTTCAAGGGGCTTTTAGAGTTAATTACAACAACTATTCACTGTGACTATATTTGGTTGCCTAGCTAAATTTCAACTGAAAGTCGGTTTTGAAAACTGTACATGTATAAAAGCAAATAAAGAAATGGGCAGCAAAACAAATTTAGGTTGATAACTTCAGAACAAAGTTAATTAAAAGCAACATCTGAACTTTTTAGTTTGCTCTACAGATGGCACTCACTAGAGATCAGTCTTCCAAGATGGATGCCCCTAGGGAATTATTCAGTTTTGCCCATGTCTATTGACCAAGTAGCTTCAAATCATGTCTGTATGTTTATTAGAATAAAGAAATAGTCTAGTTTAAAACTTGGTTTTAGTGTTGTTACAGTAATCTAAACAATTCAACAATATTTAATACTATAGCTATTTCTCCCACACCATACACCAACCAGGCCTGGGAAAATAATTCTGGGAAGATTAATTCATTTTCCTCTTTTGTTTTTGTTTTTTTATCCAGGAAAGCACAATTTCCCTCAAAATGACTAAACTTTCCTGGAAGGATATTCCCAAATTCCGCATTTTATCATGGCCTGCATCAACAATGTCAACTCCCTATATATCTTCCAAATTTATAATAATGATAATAAATTGGATTTGTCAATTCCTATACTCCAAGCTCCAGGCACAGTATCTTGTCATCATACCTATTTTGCATTTGAACAAATAGGTTTTAAAAACTCTTCACATCTCCTAAAATCTCTCTAAAATAAAATTCACGGGACACCATTAAGTGAAGTGTTGGATTCCAAAGAGATTTTGTTGCACAAAAAATGTTTAACTGGAATGGGAAATCAACTGTACCAAACATATTTACACAGATTGTGGACTGTTGATTTGCAGAAAGTAATCAATCTTTCTTTTCTAATGAATAATGGATGCAATTGAGAGAGCCTGTGTCCAAAAAAACATGTTCTGGAATTATATTCAATCTTCTTTCCAGATGGCGAACAGGGAATGTTCAGGAAATGTAAGATATTTGACTGTTAAAATATTCATCATGGGATGATTAGTAAGAAGCTTTCAGATTTGATGTAAGATTTATCATGAGAAAGGAGCATATCCCTGTTAAAGCATTTAGAAGAAGCAAACAATTAACCAAAATAAAGATATTTTTAACTATTTTCATATTTTACATTTACAGTTTAGGACTTATAAGAACAAGATACAGAAAATACCTTGAGATACAGAGATACCTTAACAATATAAATTCTTGAACCAGCTAAAAGATGGATAAAGTTGACCTATTCCAAGTAATCAGTTAATCTTCACATGCTAGTGATAGGGAAATAGATGCAAAGCGAAAAGCGCTTTGATCAGTATTGGAAAGGCACTTTAGAAACATCTACATTATTTATTTTTATTTAATCCAGACAGTAAGATGACCTTGCTATTAATTTAGTTCAATCTGTCCAGTTCATAATTGACAAATAGCAGGTTTGTGGGGTATTGTGTATTATATGATACCGCAAGACATAATGTCTGTAATTGTCAAGAAAAAAAAGCTTGGATAGTTTGTTTTAAAATAACATAGCTGTTAATTGTGAATTTTATGCAAACCTTTTAAGTGTAAAATTTTGATTCGTAGAGATCATCAGTCTTCTACAATTTGACAAATATAGCAGCCATGATACATGCATATTACTTTTTGCCGTGCAAAATGAAATCCAAGCTATCAATGCAAACTTGCCTACATAAATCTAATGAAACACTCTGCAAAACGATCATTACCTGTTATGAAGTATGCCCATGATGCTAATTATACGAAATAATGATGTTGTCTATTCAAGGTTGATTGCTTGTAACAAACTAAACAACTACTGTATAGCGGGAAATTTTCGCGGGGGTAATATTTTCGCGCTTTTCGCGGTCGACCAGGCAACCGCGAATTCTTAACCCCGCGAAAATATTTGTTATCCATAGAACTTAATGGGCAAGTTATTGAAAACGCGAATTTAAAACCCCGTTAAATTGTCCAGAATGAGTGAAAACGCGAAAAATTAACCCCGCGAAAATATTCCGCTATACAGTATATAATCAAACAATTCTTGTATGTTTTTTGTAAATATATTCAGTTGAACTCCTGTGCTTCCTTATTTTTACCAGCTACACTTTATGAGCAGTTTATAGTTGTTAAATAATTTTCATAATTATGGTTTGCTTTGAAATTAGCCATTGGTTGTGGACAAAAAATGGACTCACTTTAAACAATTTCCAATTGTGCACTATTTGAAATGTATTGCATGTAAACAAATTGATCAAGTGAAAGTAACAATTGAGTATCAGTGATTAATAATGATTATAGATTATCATATTCTGATTACATTAAAGGCTTCATTTATCACCATCCATTTATTTGAGACAATGAGTAGCTGAGCACTGGTCATTTGAGACTGGTCATTGCGTAAAATCAAAATTGTTTGCTTTTGGATCTGCATTGAAGATATTTTTCTGAAAAAGTTTGCTCTTATTCTTAAAGAAAATTACCAAAGCCTAAAGTAAACACCACAACAATTTTAGACAAGGTCTGAAACAAAAGAGATTGGGCAAATTTATTGCGTCAAATGTTGCAGGTTATTCTGGCATTCCTGTGTTAGTTTCAGTGTATTTTCTACAAACAATATTTGGACACAGACCTTCTAAGTTAATTGTTGTATTTTAAAGCTGATAAATTTTTCATGTCAACAGATACATTTATGGACCCTATAGTTTGTGTTATTTATATGCTTACCCAATGTGCAACTAAAAGTGCAGGTGTCATCCCATGTCAAAATGCAGAGGCTATGAAGTAGAATACTAGTGAGTTTTTTGGATTTTTTGTTATGATGAACTTCTTTCATTATTTGACTTTCCAAACCGGATGAATTTATTCCAAGATAATGGTCTGATGCTATCTGTCTCCATTGTAGCAATCGTGCTCTGCTGTGCAGGGTATAGGTAAGAAGATGGACAAAAACATCAAAGAAGGGATGCAATCGTTACTACAAGGCATACAGAATGACTGGGATAGCCTACATGACAGGGTTGAGGCAGAGGTGGCTGCACAGAAGGAGGCTGAAGGAGAGGCTAGGAAGGAGAGGATAGCAAGGGTCAAGAAAATCAGAGAAGAAAGGTATGTATAATGACTGGGATAGCTTACATGACAGGGTTGAGGCAGAGGTGGCTGCACAGAAAGAGGCTGAAGGAGAGGATAGCAAGGGTCAAGAAGATCAGAGAAGAAAGGTATATAAGCCTTAAAAGGATTATTTGTATTTGTGACATTTATAGGTGGGCAGAGTTAAACCATATTCATTCTACAAAAAAAGGCATGAGCTAACCATGAACAGCTATCACAATGATAATTGTCGTAATATTGGAAAAATAAAATACAAAGAACACTAAAATCCACATACCGTATTGTCTCTAACAAACACCCTGGGGCATTGCGTTTTTCCTAAGGTTATAATGCAGGGAAAATAGACTATCTTCAGTAGATAGCAATAGAAAAGTTTGTTAAAGGGGCGTTTATTAGAGGGAGCGTTTATTAGAGACAATACGGTACCACAAAAACGGAATGTCTGATTTCATTCATGGACATGCTACATGTACAACCATTTTCTAACAGTATGAGAATGCCTTGCAAACCACCTTAATCTGCATAAAGCTTAAAGCATCAAATCCTAGATATATAAAACCTTATTTTATCTTATCATAGAGCCAAGAAGGAAGCGGAAGAAAAGAAGAGGCTGGGCATTACAGAGGAGGAGGAGGAAGACCAGGATGTGGTTATAGGGGATCCATTTAAGAAGCTAGATAACAAGTACTTTGCCAACAAGGTCAGCATGCATTTAATTTAGTATTGCTTGGTGGTTGTTAGTTTATATTCTAAATAGCATCTAATCTTTCATGTTTTCACTCTTGAATTCTGTTTTCATTACATCCAGGGGCTCATTTATTTGACCCTTAATGCAATGAAAGCAACTTTTTACAAACTTGAAATAACAAAACTATTTGATATCGTAATAAATGTAGAATAATAATACACCTGTTCATGTAATGTGCGCAAATCAACCATTTGGGTTCTCTAGGCGAGCTGTAGTGTGATCATTAAGTCACACTACACAACAGAAACCAGGTCTACGGAACAGAGATATATCGAATATCACTGACTTGTTTAAACTCTTATCAGTTTCCATGCTCTTGCCTAAGCATTTGCATTTCAGCGTGGCCTGTAAACCTTCAATTGATGATCGGAAACGTTTGAAAATCATATGCACAGGATGTCGCATGGAGCTGTTGCGTTTGCATTTGAGTGTGCCCATCTGCCAAATTTGGAAGATGGGTTTGCACTTTCTATGTTTGGAATTGGAATTGTTTGAAGTCGTAGAACTTCAAATTAAAAAGGTACTTTTATGGGGTCTGTATGCTCAAAAGAATGAATAAAGTTAGACCTACCGTATTGTCTTTAATAACCCCACCCGCTACAAACTTTTCTATTGGTTTCTATTGCTATCTACTGAAGGTAGTCCATTTTCCATGCATTATTACCTTTGGAAAAATGCAACACCCCAGGGGTGTTTATAAGAGACAATACGGTATTCTAAGTGTAATTTCTACCAGAAAATATATTTTCCTTCACATTTTACATGAGAGACAGTTTGATTAGATTTAGCATAAATTTTTAATCTTAAAAAATTAGCGATTATTTTAAAAAGGATATATGAATGTCCATTTCTGACAATATAGAATTCCACTTACACATGGTCTAACTTTAGATACAGTGGTTAACTCTTTTGTGCATATGGACCTAGGTGTAGTGCCTTTCGGAGTGATTATAAGCAAGGAGTTGGTTGAATCATCACCATATTACCATTTTAGGACAGAAACAACAAGAAAACCGATTCTGATCAAACACCAAGTGATGAGATTAAATTAATTATTTATTTCATTTTGGGCTAAAATGCCCACAATTACTTGAATTTCATATAAAGACTTTGTCTAGGATCGTTTTTCTCAGTTTCATGTTATTTAATATTTTTTAAATTTTGACGAAAAAGTGCTAAAGAGTGAATTTGAAAAATATTTT
>JAUMTS010417711.1:3044-13688 GCA_032273385.1 Ophiopholis aculeata | reverse complement strand
ACTCAGTAGTTATCGGTGTCGACAACGAAAACTAAATAATGATACAAAAGACATTTTTTCTTCGTAAGTACACATAGGTGGTACATAATAATTGGCATGGTTGAACAACTATTAAATACGATTCTAATGGTACAAAAAACTGGATTTTTTTGAAAAAAAATTGGGGGATGATGTTCAACATGTCTACTGCCCCTTTAAAGAATTTAGTATTTTCAGTATTATTGGGTCTTTTCAGTGGTCAGGAATACTTCATATATAGCATAAACGTAGCTTTGTGCTCTAAAATCCCTGCATAGACAGAGAACTCATAATAGTTGCAGATGTTCGATACCATGCAATCTTACGTATTTGTAAACATCTGCAATATCTGAAAGGGATTTATGACAGTCGTTAAATATGCTTAATTGTTTCTCAAATTCGGCCAATAATTATCACCAAAAGACCGGTTCAATACAAGCGGGAGAAATTAGTTGAAATAACACCTTGCATTTTGTATTGGTAACCCAGAATTTGTTTATACAAATTGGTGGGTATTTCTGGATGATCATTAACGTTATTCTCCAAGGCAAAGAGAGGATAAAAGAAGGCATTACGAAACCTACGTATTCAACACATCTAAATCCATGCTAGTCAAGTATGGTCAATGCAGTGATTAACGAGATAAACTAAGATTTCTTCAGGGGAGTGTATAATTTGCCTAACGCAGTCATATATACCTGTTGACCTGTATTCACTATCAATGTTGGTGTCAAATACTCAAACACTTAAATCTACTACTCTACTGTTTTATATTTACATTTACAATTGCTTACTGATATCTCTTCCTTGATCATTTGATCTCTATCAGTCCCCTTAGAATAAGAATACTGACTGTGTAATCCTTCCGCATTTGAATCCGGTGAAAGCAACTCATTTTTTTGTTTTCAATCCTGATTATTTTACATTAAAACTGACAGTTATACAACGGTGTCAAGACGGTCTACATTTGAAAACAAAATTTCATGAAAAGAAAGACATTAAAGTATAGACACATAATACATCACAAGACATAGATGAATGAAGCATATCTTTTTGTAATATTTGCACCTTTTACAAAATAATGTAGCTTAATTCAAATTGTTTATATTTGCAAATTTACCAATATCTTTAACATTTTTACCCGAAATGTTGCAATGTAAGTTCGAGTAGCTCAGACTAAAAGTAACTAGTCATGCTAGAATTTACTACGAGGTCCCTGGAAAAATCCGAAAACATTACGAGTGTGATCATAATGAAAGCTGACAAAATCACTTCCGAGCGTCGAGAATGTAACTCTGTTCATTTTCCAATAATTGATTGGAGTAAACCACGTCTACACGGTGGTTTGATGTGTGAAAGATTGCAAGATACTTCGCAGCGACTCAATCTGGATGGATAACATTGTAATCCCATATCATATGTTAGGAAGAATCATTCCAATACACTGCAATAAGTCCGGCATTTCTTTTCAATTTACAATACTTATATAACAAAAATGGATGGTGCTTATCAAAACTTGCTCTACAATTATATACTATGGTTGTCTCAACATGCAGAAATAATTGGAAATGATTGTTTTAGTGTCTTTCTTAAAACGCGAAACGTTTACTCTATCAGAACAGGCTGAATTTCAACTTACTTGTGGAACTGCGCATAATTATATTCTTTAACAAGATCATGTATATTAGATTATAGGATACGGTAAGAGGTAGATATTTGGGACACCCTTTAAATGACCGAAAACAGTATTTACGTTCTATAATTTATAACGAACTATTATATGACACACGTGAAATCAAGATGGTTGTCATAACTTGTTTTTGATTGAGACTTTAATAATATTTGGTGACAAACCAAAAGATGGGGCTACTAAATGGCAAATGTTTATTTGTTTTTTGGTGATAAAAAGAAACCCACCTCATCTTCTGAGAAAACGTATTTTTTAATATCTAATTAGTACCTACTCAAATTAAATGTCCGCTTTGTCACAAAAGCGAAGGTAGAAGAGTTAGGACACTGTATTTGGGTTTGTAAAAAAATCATTGTTTGTTTGTTTGTTTACCCAGATTGGTCCGTGGAGGACACATGCCAGTCTATGCAATTATCCAAATGTACAACTGGTGTATTGGTGTCGTTTTAATATTAGAAGTTTTTTTTCCAAAACTAAAAATAGTCAGATTTTCCTTTTACATAACACAAGGGCATACAGTTTACTAGTACCACAGCCGATGCGGTGAATAATAATAAAAGTAAAATGGGATAAATTGTTTTATATCGAACACAGTTGTACTTTTACTCCCCCTATATTCAGCCCTGCCTTAGCTTTTCGGGCCTCTATATCCCTTATATGTCTTAATTGTTTGTGCCACATTAAATGACCTTGACAAAACAACCTTAGGTATTTCACATAAAGTGTACTATAACAATAATACTGAATAAACATTCCATTGACCATATCAACTCTTGCATTATCCTCTAGTACCCTTTTGTATGTCAGATCGCCAGATAGAACATAAAATGCATCATGTTTTCAAATAAAGAATTACTTACTTTTTATATGTTAGGAAAGGTTCTTGCCCTTGTCAGAGCGAGAAAAAACAATGAAACTCGCACAACATGTTTTTGCGTGTATATTGCATGCATGTGTTGATAGATATATAATTGTGCTTGTTGTGCTATGTGATGCTAAATTGTTGCAATTGCGTAGGTATGAATCGTGGTTTGAATTTAAATGAGTCCATTTTGTTCTAATGGGAAGTTAATTGTAGTTAAATACAAAACAGTGTAACTATTCATAGACCATTGTGGAGAATCACGTAAATATGTTCCGGAAATATGCAATATGGACCTTTTTCTGAAATTTGAAAAACATGTTAGTTTCAATTTAGAAGTTATGATTTCAATTGTTTCATCTTAAAGTTAGTGCAAATAGTTTTAGTAGGTAACCTTATTCAGTTGCTTTTAAGCTTACATTAAAAAGAAGACATCTTTGATTTGTAATCAAAATCTCTGTCAAAATACGCAAAAATTAGCAAAAGGAATGTGGTGCTAAATAACTATCCTACCAAGGCTGTTAAAATACTATAATGTGTCTATGAATATTTGGCACTGCTTATACACGACAGCATTGTTTTGCACAATATGTGAATATTAATCTGGCTTTTCCTATCATTTCATTATGTGAAGTAACATCACCCAGAAACAGAACACTTCGCGTGAACTACCCCCTTTATTTTGGTTGGGGTTATGTTATGCTTAGAGGGGTTAGGGTGAGAATAAGACTTTCGGTTAAGTGTCGACGGTTATGATCAGAGTTGAGTTTAGGGTCAGGTTTAGGGGTAGAGCCAGAGTTTCAGGTTATGAATTAGGACCAGAGTAACGGTTATGGGTTAGAGTAAGGATCAGCTTTATGGTTAGGAACAAAGTTTAGGTTTGGGAATATAATTTTAGTCGAACTTAAGGTTAGGGGTTAAAATAAGGGTAAAGGTTATGGTCAGAGTTGAGGTTATGATTCGGGTTAAACATAACTTGTCTTAGTTTAACATAGGAAGTTACAGATGGGTAGGGGGATTGACAGGGGTAGGAGGGGGTGGGGTGTTAAATGTCTAGCATTTCCTCACCCAACGGCTGTTTTGAATTGTATATCTTTGATGCCACACTTTTGTGAATTATGGCGATTTTCAACTTACCTATTTGTTGAAGCAAACAGGTGGTAGTACCGAGTTCAATATGAAAAGAAATAAAATGAGAAAGAAAACATTATAGTGTGTTCAACAAGTTTTGAACATTGCAGATGAATCCCATATATTTTTTTAATTTATCTTGAAACTAAAGTTCCTGAAGATATGTAAAGTAATTGCTTCTTGTAATAATAATGTGTCAGTGAGGTCTTAATATTTTTCTGTTTTTGTATTGCAAAGATTTGTTTAAACGTTGTCAGTTGTATTCATAAAAAAATTGCAACATGCATTAGCCTCAGAATCTTGGCCCCCGTGTACATATATCTCCTATGACCGTAACTTATGGCTTTAGCTTGTGGCTGTCAGATGCTTGTGTCACTTCTGGCCTTGTAGGGTACCCAAGCAGATATCAGAGAACTAATCGATTAACACATCTTAGAACCACTAGTTGATTGCGTTTAAAGTGCCACTTGTTTTGTCAGTTTTGCTCGTATTACATTTTTTACTTCCTGACCTTGACCTGCCCCAAAGGCAATTCTTTAAGTTTCCCATTTCAAAGTCGTAAATATGGTTGTGATTTCGAAATTGTTTCATATATAAAACATTGCTATAAAATTGCTTTCTACTTTAAACAAAAACTGAATGTGTGTTGACCCGTTTGTGTTGCCATTTTACAGATATTGGATTTGAGAGAAATTACAAACTAAACTTAATAAATGAACAATTCATGCCAATCAACATACACGTGTTATTCAGGTGAGTAGCAGCAGGGTAAGGATTGACGTTATTTTAATCAATGATCAATAGGATGCGTACGTTCGTTGAGTCACTCGCTAATAGAATGGAGAACAGTACGAATGAAGAAGGGGAACAGTCTCCTGTAAATGATCACAACAAATAACACTTTTTAGGCAACTTTTACATGAGAAGTGATTAGTTTTGTTGTTCTGAAAGGTGAAAATATTCTATCATAATCATAATAATTAGCATCGCCACCATGACCCCTATATACGTTTCCATTTAGTTTGTTATATTATTTAAACTTATTAGAACTAAATTTGACAAACATAAGGGTGCTATAATCATTTCTTACTGCACCGTGTATTTGATGAAATCAAACACCGACAAGAACACCCTGGCGGAACTTGACTGTTGACTTGTTCACACGTCCGACCCTGTGAGTGTGTCAACATGCATCAATTTTAACTTAAATTACAATAATGATAAGTATTAATCTAGACAAAGGATACATTGAGAAATTGAGTTTGTTTACTTTCTGGTCTTTAGGGTAAATGCTAAATAAACATTACGCAGTGACAATATTCGCCTTGCGATCTTGAGTAAACGTCTAAGCCATATGAGGTTGTTTTATTTACTGAGCACTGAGTAGACAAATATATAAATATGTTGATTTTATTGTGTCATTTTGTGAAACGAGTAAGATGAAACTGATTGTGAAACTGTAATGAAATTTAGTACAATAATGACAAACATAAATGAAATGATGTAAAAGACGTTTCAAAATTGAATTAAACATGTGCAAGTTTCAATCAATTCAGTCGAATCAGTCTGACCATTCTTGTATATTTTAAAACAATACTGTTGTAATACATTTTGCAACAGTAGAATTTTCAATCATTTTAAGTTTACAAAAAACACCCAAACCATTTCCTTTTCATAAACTAAAATTAATGTACGCAGATAACCTTATGATAAGAAGTAAGCCACTTATATATTTCGAATGCTACATACAAGACTACTTACGACACATACAAATCTAAACAAATCTGCTCAACTTCACATAAATCTCATTCTTGAAAAACAAATAAAGCACTCGGTTACTTTGTGGCAGTCATTTGTTAGCTTATGTTTCTAAAGTGTACACATTTTTGCTCAATTTCAACACAAATTGATGCCAAATCATAACTAGTCTATTCCAATATGTTTATGTTCATGTCTCAATTAGTAATTTTCCTAAATAATCGAGGCTTTCTTTGCCAAGGAGGAGTCGGAAGGAAAAGATGTAAGAACAACTTTTGTGAGGAGTGTTTTTAAACTTTATACATGCAGTTAACGCTTAAATCTTGCAAATCGGTGGTAATTATTTGACGTATGTCGCCAAGAATTGCAGGGTGGTATAATTAAGAAATGTAAAATAATTGAAAGTTAAGAATTAAAACGAATCAGAAGTACTTTATTCAAAACAACTAGACCTGAACTATAAGCTTGTTTGTTTGGCATTTTTTATCGCGCCAAAAGTGCTTTTATCTGCGCTTGTGGAAAGGGTTAAATGCCAGCCTGTGCTCAAAATATCAATAATTAATTTATTCCACTAGATTAAGCTTTATTTCTATCACACATCACACGTTTACAGTCAAAATAACCCGTTTTTATAAACACAAATCCAAACAGACGTTCACATCTCTCAGTTGCCACATTATCACAGAGCAGCAAGTTTAAAGCTTAAGAACATAGAATAAGTCAATAAATAACTCATAAATGGCGATAAATAACACCTTTTGGCAGCTTACAGTACGTGGCACTCTTTCTGTGAACATCTTTAACTTAAGTCATGTCATGACACCTCCTGTTTACCCTTAAACCATTCCTTATTATCATGTAGTGTATTCCGCTTAGATTTTTGAATGCGACGTATGTTTATGCGTCAAAGACAGCGACTTTGGTTGAGCTTATAATGTGAAGTAGTAGAACATGCATAACCATTATGCAATATGCGTGGAGAATATCTCTAAATGTATAAACCTGGTAGTGGTTTTATAGTTCTTGATATATATAGTACCTGTCGGATGCTACTTTGATGACAGGTGTACACATTATGTACTTTTTGTCATTTTTTAAAACCTATTTAAAGCCCGTATCCATAATATGAATATCACCCGCGCAACTATTTTCCTTATCCGATATTTCATGGTCTCAAAGGCAAATTATGATTCTAAGCATGATTTAGTCCATATTTGTACACGTACGTTTATCCGAGGGTCCATTGGTGTTAACTTGTGTGAGTAGACATAATTATTTTAACCCTTTGCCTACAATTTATCATATATTGTTATATAATATCGACCAATAACAAAAACTATTAATTAGTGACAACGAGACGTTTTGCTGTTATTTTTGCTGATAGTTGAACAGTGACTTGAACAGTAGCTCTTGAATGTAGCAATAAAAAAACGTCAGCTTTCTAGGTACTAACAATTGTATCAATTGACACATGTGTTTGGCATACTTTCGAAATATTTACTGTGTACATTAAAAATCAAATTATTGACAGTCCACAAACCAGCAGATTGGGATTATTAGCATAAATTTGTTTGCCGGAAAACGCCAAGGTCTGATTGTTTTTTGAAGCTTGATTTCGCGATCCTTTTTTAACAAAAACACACAAAAAAAGAGATACAACATCCTAGAACTGTAACCCCTGCATTACATTTGATTGCCCGGCAAACACCAAAGTCGGATGGTCTTCATTTGTTCTACCTTTATTTAAATAAAAACAAAATCATAAATGTGCTATAACATATTAGAACTGTTATCCCTTTGCAGCAACACTGTTTAAGGGAAACACCATTGCTTAAGTTGTGTATCATTTCATTTGTTGTACCTTTATTAACACAAACACAAAACTGACTACAAAATCCTTGAACAAATCCGTTTGCAGAAAATTTGTTTACCGGAAAACGCAAAGTTCCTAAGTTATGTATCCCCTCATTTGTTGTACCTACATTAACAAAGACACAGGAATGTGTCAAACTTAAAAGTCTCACAGAAGTGCAGACTTATACCAGAAGACAATTTCAGCTTGTCTTTAAACGTTGGCACAAGACAATTTCAAAATTAATCCCGCGTATTGACGTGCAATACTAACATTTTATACCCATGTTGATGTACATAGTACTTTATAACATAACCACATGGTGCTGGTTAAAAAAAATTGCGGAGATTTACCTGGTTCGGCAAGATTGATGGGTGATGAAACACGCGGGAAAATATGCAATCAATTCGCGCCATCTTGAATTATCGGGTTTATTTTGTTTGGGATAAAGCTTGTCTGATATGACTTGACGGAAAGGAAGATTTGGATATCGCTTGTAAAAGTGTGTGATTTAACATGTAGGCCCCTTCTGTCATCAAGAAGCTGATTTAACCGGAATATTTTATTGTGTTTGAGTTTTTGAATGTGCAAGTATTCCGAAAAAAAGAAGAAAAAAGTAGAGCTCCGATGAAATTTGATGACGGTTTTTCCTTATATTTCATCCTTCCTTCAAAGAAACTGACTTCAGTTCAGTTTGTTATTCCGATGTTTGAGTATAATTTGAACGCAGTCATTTTGACTTCGTCGTCATTGTCGTCGTCAATATCCGAATAAAATTGCAAATACAATTAAATGTTAGCTATGTTGTTGTTCTGACATCATAGTAATAATATTTAAAGAACGACAACATTTAACTTTAGAAAATAAAATAAATCATAAACAACAACAACAACAACAACAACAACAACAACAACAACAACAACAACAACAACAGCAGCAACGACATCATCATCATCATTATCATCATCATCATCGTCATCACCAACATCAATATTACAATCAATACCACAACCAACAATACATTGTATTCCACGATACGTCCTTTTTTATGTTATTGGCTATATATAAAAAATCCAATTCGTTCCAGATCACCACCGATAACAAAACAATATTACGATCCTTGTTATCCTAATTATGTTAATTCTAGGAAAATCTTTTCTTATCACACGCAAAAACCACCTGTGCTATCTCATGCGATATCAAGATCTTGTCATCAACAATTACGGCCCCATCTGCTACACCGGATCATGCTGGCTGGTACATCACTAAATGTAATGTACTCTGAATGTCGGTTTTAGGAAACACTAGAACTCTCTTAAGAATACACTTTTCCCAAAAAACGTTAAAATCAGTACTGATCGAAATTATAAAGTATTAAACTGATTTTTGAAGAAAAAAAAAATGATCTTCACTCCAGGCCCATGTTTTCTAGAATCTAGAATCTGTAAACATATTACTTACATTGACTGAAAGTTGATCGTTAAATTAAAGTACAAAACAGAACAACATTTGCCGTAGCTCGCTATTTTGGCACACCCTTAAGAAGTCAAATCCATCGTGTATCAAATTCCGAGCTGAAATAATATTGAAAAAATAAATACACGAATTTATCTGTTTCAACATTTTAAAAATCGTCCTTTTATAAGCATTATCTTTCGCAATATGTATATGTAACTTATATAGCATGTTATTTGGGCAATTACACAACAACCAGGTGTAAATTTATAATTTTAGTTCATTTTAATTAACTTACCAGAGCTTACTGTCATATTCAATGGCGACTTTTTGAATCATGATTTATTAGATTTAAAAATACGTCAACGGGAAATACTTGACAATGTAAATGTCACTTTTTGAAGTTCTTGTTAAGATTGCATTGCATCGCAATGACACTCGTCAATAAATATATCCACCCAATCTTGAATACATGTATAGCCGTATGTTAAAATCAAACATAGTAGGTTGTGTTTCTGTCCAAACAAGGTTGTCAAATTCTTAAGTACAAATATTCTGTCACAATCTGTCATATCTATTGAAGAGATAATTGAATTGTCCCACTTATAAACACGTTTATATGTGATTGTAAATCAGTGTAAATATAATAGTAAAAAAAAATGAGAAAAACTAATAAAGACATGTCATTCAACAGACATTAAAATGGCATTAAAAACTGTCATTTTAAAGTGTTGTACAGAACAATGCCTGCCATTTCGAGTTCCAACGAAGGATTTTATTACCCCAGTTTAAAAGTAAGTATAATATATATATATTTGGTTGTAAACGTATCGAATTTTAAATGATACTTACAATGTAGCAAGCTCGTCAACTAATATCATCGAAAATTGACTCAATTTAAGACGCATTCATCTGATAATAATTAAAATTGAAATACGTTATATATGATCATAGATTCTCAAAAACTCTATGATTATTGATATTCTTAACGATAAAACGGTACATAGTTAAACTTAAAAAGTAATGATATTTGATTTGATTACTTGATATCTTGATGCGTTATTCAATCATGAAAAACAGTTGATATTCAGTTTTTCAGTAGGTGAAATATCATATCTATACATCACGAAATGGAAAAAGTTCAACAACCTGAAAATTGCACACTTAATTAGTAATAAGATATTTTTGTATCTATGCTTTTATCGTTTTAGAACCATTTTAAATGACTTGAGATATAAACATTTCTAAATTAGCTGTTTATGTTTGCAGTAAAAACATTAGAACAAAAAAAGAATATAACTATTATGTAAGCATACATTCGTGTAACTGAACAATAAATTGCATGAAACACACCAACAATTTCTGATTCAAATATGCATAAAGGAGTACATATATAGAATGCAAACTCACCAAATACTCTTACTAAAATTCAATATCAAATTAAAAGGAATCTATCGCAAAAGTATCGCAAACTTTGATTATGTAAGCAGATTCTTTCAGTAACGACACAGCAGGCGAGCAAGAGATTCTTTTAAAATGTTAATTAACTCGCAAGACCTGTCGTATTCAATGAAGACTTATTGAATCATGATGTACTACATTTGAAAAGACGTCAATGGGACATACAAGACAATGTTGCCACACCATTAGTTGAGTATTTGATAAAATTGAATTGCATCGCAATACATTGCAATAATAAATATATCAACCAAACTGTAATAAAGCCGTATGTCAAAATCAAACATACTTATAGGTTGTGCTTCTGTCTAAATAAGGTTTGTGACAGATCATACACTTTGTACTTAAATATCTGAGAGTTTCTTAAGTACAAATGATCTGTCATAAATTTGTCATATTCTGACAACATGATATCTGAAG
>JAUMTS010415489.1:0-13689 GCA_032273385.1 Ophiopholis aculeata | reverse complement strand
CCTTCTGAATATGGACCCAGTATAAGAAAAATAAACAAACAATCAAAAAAGAAGGCACTTTTTCATTTATTTGAGTAGTGACTTTTTTATTTAAAGAAAAATCCTTGCACTTTTCCTGGTCTTATATGCAAAAAAGATCACATTTTAACTAAACTAAACAAAATTGGAAGTCCTACATAAAAATGATATATCTAAGTAAGGGACATATTCATTCAACTTTGATCATTTATTAATAAGAGTGAAGGCAATTGTTAGAAAACATAATTGGAAAACAATCACCTACAAAATTAATCAAATAAATGAAATTATATCATTTTAGAGACGTAGTGCTATCTTCGGTAGATAGCTGTCAGATTGAATGTCCCAAAATGTTATTTTCATATATATCTTGCTGCTAGTGTCACTATCCAAACCATGTTTATTTGCATTTATATTAAAAATGTACACTATCAATAAATGCAAAATGGCCTGCAAAGCATATTTTTCAATAAAGTGTGTCACCCACCAGGAACCAAACGTGACAACTTTGCAATTGTTTTGCCAAGTTCACATAGCTGATTGTGTTAAACTGTGTCATTCTATTTGAAAGCCTAGTGACTTTCACAAAGGCCTTCGGGGTCATGGCTTGTGTTAAAAGCCAACAACAAACAGACTGCTTTGGAAAAGCCCATTCATCGATGTTCAAATAGCTAGCCAAACAAGACAGACCTTGTTGGTATTCAAGACCAGACCTGAGCTAGTCAGTTTTTTGTGTGCCGCATTTCCCCCCTGTAGCATGTGTATCAAGGTGTATAAGTAACAGTCTATGACATGTCATGTACAATACGCACTATACTAGTGTTATGTGTGTTTATTGGTTACATTTGCAGACTTGTGAGCTAGAAAAGTAAAGCTTTTTGAATTAGCTTTCTGAACACACAAACTGTTTGCACGGTGCCCTCCCCTTACTTTGCAATTCTTAAGATATCAGACCGCACACTGCCTTGTGGGTCTTTAAACAGTCAATAATGAGACGATAATGTAGGAGAAACGAGATGGTGGAGTGCGTTGTCCTGAATGCCAATTAGCTTGGACTGCTTAGGATAACAAGATTAGTTTGCCTCATTACTCGTATTGTGTCGTGTGCACACTGCACCCCCAGGCCATCAGGGATTAAGGTGTTACATAGCTCAAAGTCTTTTCTTTGCATATATTTTGCTTCGTTGAGCAAGCGCATCCAACACGATATACAACTCGCTAAATAGAAGCAAGCCAATTTACTTTCTTTCTCCTCATTCTTTCTAATTTCTTGCGCTCATATTTAGTGAATGTATCTTTTTTGTTTGACAAAGTGAGCATCTATTGCAATGAGCAACTCTTTTAGCAGTATAAATTGGTCTCTTTACAGGTAATCTTTTAATAAACTTCTACATTTCGCCAAGAGAATCATTAAAACATTGATTGGTTCCATACTTTATTTAACCAAATTCTGAAAGTTAAAAGCGAAGCAGCAGGCGATGAAACCATCTGTTTTTGAAAACAATCCAATTTTGTCATCGGATGTCAACATTAATTTAGAAAGGGTTAACATGCTTCTGCCATCCAAGCATCCTGTTTCTGACAAAAGTTTCACACCTTTTACTCGAGTCATTCCGACGTGCGCACCTGGGCTGCCATGGCGAGAAACCCTGTGAAAACTACACCAGCATGAACGGGCGTCATGCGTGAAGTGCCAAATGGCTGGTTGAGGCGTATTTGTCTCTCGTAGCAGTCCGCAGGGCCGCAACCCGTGAAAAGATCGTGAATAAGTAATATATCATTAGATGCACAACTGACTTCACCTTGGGAATGTCAGAACCCCCATTCTTCCCTCTTTTTCATTATTTATCCCGTCGCCAACTTGACTTCTTGTATTTTTAATTTTTCAAACACGTTATTTTCCAAACAGGCTGGGAAATTATTGTTGACATGTAATAAGTACCCGAAGAATGATATATTAATCTCAGCTTGGTATGCATACTAAGGTAAAATGAAATGTCATCATACTGTTTTTTGATGCTCGGTAAATTATTCAAAAGAGTATGCCTCAGATTTTTCGACTCAAAGCACTTATATTGCAATAGTTATTTCCTCTTCAAATATGGATTGTGGCAAACCTTTTTATATCACAACATGATTAAAAAGGATCCAAATGGAAGATACAATTTCAGAAAACCATAAATGGTTTGAAAGCAAAATTATCTTCAAATTTTACAATGTAATTTAATGGGTTCTGGCAAAAAATATCTGACAGTTGCTAAATTTAAAGTTTTGAAATTTTATAAAAAAACTTGATTTCATAGACTTCATAGGCGCCCAGAAAACCAGACAGTTGCCAAACTTAAAATGTTTAAATTTTATAAAATCTTAACTTCATAGGCACACTGAAAAACCTGAAAGTTGCTAAATTTAAGATTTTGACGTTTGATCAAATCGTGACTTCATAGGCATACAGGAAACCTGACAGTTGCTAAATTTAAAATTTGAAAACAAACATGTAGCAAGTCACATGAGACGGGTCCTTCACATCTTTACCTCTACTAATCAGTTCACTATCCACATTTCAAGGAGGCAACAGGAGAATACATCAAGACTTCTTCTCGGAATTGTTACTAATGGTTACCATGTTTCCCAAGATTCCAACACTCCAAGATGGTTGCCACAATACCACAGGCGCCATCTAAGATTCCAACACTCCAAGATGGTTGCCACAATACCACAGGCGCCATCTAACTTGTATCAAAGATGATTTTGTTGCTAATCTAAGTTTGGTCATTTTGTTCTGAATGAAATCTGGTGGTGACATTTTGGATTTCAAGTTGGATGGTAGTGTATGCATCTTAACGTGCTAGTTTGGAAATTTGCAACTTCTAATTTAGCTAAGACTAAGACTGAGGGTATCAGGATCTATGAAGTTGTACAAAACTCAAACTTCCTCACACACAATAAAACTATATTTATTTTCATAAATCTTATGTATACTTTTATGTATTGTATAATACCTAAGACAACAAAATAAAATGAATGTTGGCATTTTTTTTTAAAAAAAACCAGTAAAACATTTGCTATCATTTCCCAGTCCATCATAACATTGCATCAGCCATTTTCCTTGTTTCTTTCTTTGTGTAATATATTGCTCTATATGACTGCATCAATTTCTATTTTGCTCATAGCTCTCATTTTCTCGTCACTTTCTCCTTCCCCCAATCATAGCAAGCACATCATAAACTTGCATTTTTCTCAAGCTCCAGTCATAGCAAGCACATCATTACTCTCATTTCTCAAGTATAACCACCAAGAGAATAGCCAAATCTCATTTCTGAGCCTCTATTACATCTACTTAAGATTGTTGCCAAAAAGCTCAAGAGGAGCCGAGGGGGTGCGCCAATCCAGGTCTATTTGTCCCTCTAGCAGTCCTAGACGGCTTCTTTTTGGTCTCTCAGGGGTCCTTCAGCTTGTCGTTATTGGTCCCGCAATTGTTTATTGCTTGGCGTATACATCGCTTTGCTGTTTCCTCAATATCCTGTTTCGTTTTGTGCGATACAAGGAGTTGTCTTCTAAGGAGAAGTGCTGAGAATGACCACATACTCAAAAATGTCTGGAAATTTACATTTATATGTAACCCCAAGCTTAATATGAAAATGACAAGCAATCTTAATGAAAACTTTCGAAAATATTTTGCCAAGTAAATAAAGCTTCAATATCACATCAAAAAATAAAAATATGTGTACAACATTGTTAAATATACATGGTAATGCTCTGCGTGGATAGAAATATTGTTAAAATCATGATTTTTAATGACATTTTATTGAAATATTTCAATACATGTAAACCCTATTAATTTCCTAAAAAATCCTGAAAACATTGGACATATCAAGTAGTACAGCCCAACAAACAAACAGATAAAAGAGCTTGCACTACTTTTTTGGTATTTAATTGAGATGTTAAAAATGTGCAGCACAATTTTACTTAAATTAAGGAGGATAACTTGAATGATATAACCAAATTTTATACAGCTAGAAACCCAATTACAGTTAGATCATTCAATAAAGATAAGGCGATGATGTAGGGATAAAGTGTGGGAAGAAACGCACACCCTTCGTTGAACTTGAAGCTGTATTTTTATAGAATGTTATAGAATAACCAAAATACAGCCTGCTGCCAACTCATTCCTAGTTGATACATTGAATAATGATGTCCTGTGGGATGCCTAGTATCCCATCCTTACCATGGGAGTCTAGCAGGCAGGTAGGGGAAGCTTAACTCACAGCTATATTCCCCTCATACGGGAAATAAATAGTCAGGCTTCAGGGCATCGTGATATTAACGCTCTCCAAAGTGAGAATCATATGATTAGTGTGTGTTTTCTCAAGATGATTTGCCCAAATAGGCAACATACGGATGAAATAATGAACGTATATTTTATAGCAGTTTTTTCTGGGTAGGGAAACAATAGTAATGGAAAGCTAAGCTTTAGCACAGTCATCTGCATACATTTTCTACCATGTTGCAACTGATTTTTGTTTGAAAAATGAAATCATATCAATTATGACCAAAATTACAGAGATTGTTAAAGTTATCCTCTCCTCAAGACATATTCAAGATGGATGAGAATTCACTTACTTACAAGATATATTCTACTGTATTCTAGATGGTAAGAATACGCTTTTTGAACTAGAGAAATTGACTTAACCATTCATCCATCTGTTCATAAAAAATGATCTCTTATTATTCCTCTTTTTAAGGTGGAACTTACCGGCAGCAGTTTCTTTGACTATGTCCATCCTGGTGACCATGCAGAGCTAGCAGAACAACTAGGTATGAAGCTTCCACCCACCAGGATGATGTCTCCATCCACACCTAGTGCAGCAGAGGGCAGTCCATCGGCCACGAGTCCTGGGTTAACATCGCCTATGTCACCTCAAGGTGGGTTTATTGTCTCAAGATTGGTAGTTTTAGAAAGGGGAATCTGGGAAGGATTGCATCCAATCAAATTCCTTATATCACGCCAAGATGGGGTTTATCTCTCACTTATTTGTAGCTGAAAATAGACTGTAGGATGAGTTGAGGATGCTCTTCATTGTCATGAAATGAAGAGAGAAAATATGACATTGTTGTTGTAATTTTGCAGAAACTTGATGTTTGTTTTAAAAAGTGACTGATGAGAGACCAAAGTAATGTAGTTGCTTAAATACCAAGAAATCTTCAGTTTGTTTATTTCTTTATACTGGGTTCATATTCAGGGAAACTCTTCCATATTTCCCAGTCATTGGTTGAGGTTTTTTTTAAAACTTAGATTTGAAGACTACAATCCAGTAAAACCTGGTTGTAGAATAGTTCTAAATCCTCTTTTTCAGATTGAATCCAAAAAATATTGAAATACAGAAAGAAGTAAAATGCTAATGGACTTGCATTTAGTTGTGAAGAATTTCTATCAGAAGTCAATTTAAGATAAAGTACTTAGTGATAGCCTAAATTAGAAGGAAGTTACTCTCTTCAATGTTATATGAAGTTGTAGAAGAGGTTTTCATAGAGCACTTGAGAAGATGTTGAATATGTATATTCTAACGAAGCATTTGCAGTTTGAGTCTTTGCATGTTTATCAACATGGCCAAGTTGATGTTACAAGACTCATTTAAGCGGTCAAGTTTATCCCACATCCTCTCTCCTCGTTCATCATTATACAATACAAACAACGCACTCCTCCAGTTGAAATTTATTTAACATTTGCCATATCTTGAAGATAAAATCTCGCAAATAGCTGGAGTTGAGCTGAAGTAGACCTTACCCAAACTTAGGACGGTGATCATCCCAGCCCATTGGGCACTTAATGCCTAAAAGAAATACTTAGATATTTCCCAAGAAAAGCAGCTCCTTACTGACCTAATTGTATTCATAATACTCCATATTTGGGCAAAAGCGCTCTTCACACCGTCATAAGATCGGTCTACTGACTTATTTTTCAGACCATCTAATCTTAAAACTCTTTGTAATGACTGAATAAACACCTCAACATCTTAAGGAGTTGTTATTTGTATAAATGGTCCGAGTCCCTGATTGTGACATAAATAAAGACAGAGATTTAATTGAGCTGAAGAGAGAAAATAACTCGCTGACATTTTCATTGATAGATTCGGACGTACGCAGCAATCAGTGGTTTCATGTTGAAGGCATTTCCGTAGTCGTACTAGCCTCTTAGCTATCGTTTTAAAAACAAACTTGGTCATGCATGCCTGAGCTCAATGCAAAAGGATGCAATTTGCGAAGTACATAAATGGCTCTTGAGCTTCAAGTAGCCATCTTGAATTATAAATCGTATGCTAAAAGCTTGGATTTCTGCTGTCAAAATGTTGGTGTTCTCTTTGAGTAAGTCTTGGCATTAGCAATCTAAGATGGTGACGTTGAAAGCAGCAGTTTATGTCTTGCTTTAGTTTCCTCCCAATTGTAGTAAATTTTGCAGCTTCATTTGCATACGGAACATTAGTTATGTACAATGCACTCTAACCATAGTGCTTTGCCCTTTTAGGCCAGGCAGAAAGAGAAAGACTTTTTGGATTCATATTTGTGATGGAAAGGGACAATTTCAGTCTTAGAGGGTTAAACAATTGTAGACACAGGGTGTTGTTTCCCATTAGAACAATTTGTGTGAATGTATTGCCAAAGACAACCATGTAGGTACAACATTTATCATTGTTAATTTGGTGGCGTTAAAATTACAAGAACACATAATTCTATATTTAAATATCAACTGTCTTTGCTGTAAATTGGAATAAGCAGCAAAATCAAATTCAACTGACTACATTATGACCTATTTTTAATTCAAATTTTAATTGTATGTAATTTTCAAAATTGTTGTTGAAATATTGTTGAAAATATTATTAAAAATATTTTCATTATGACATTTTTATCATATATAATAATAGGCTATAAAGCAAAGAAGTTGTTAAAAACTGTTATTATGAACTATTTAAATGGCCCTAAAGCAAAAGTAATCACTTGTTTTTGATTAGTTACATTGTACTATGAACTGATATAAATGGCTCATAAAGTTGCTGAAATAGTCTAACCTCTTGCCCTACTTTTAATCCTAAAAGTGTAAAATTTTGCTCTAGGGATTTCATTTGCATAGGTCTATATTACCTTGAAGATAAGGCAACATTTACTTCAAATTTCAGGAAAAAGAGTAAGATCGATTTTAACTTCTGTGCAAGTAAAATTGCAACTTGTATTTCTAAAGTCTAAATTGGTTGTATTTTTTTGTCCTGTACAATATCATCTTATTTTACTTCCAAATTATCTGCAAGCAATTTATATTCATAGATAACTAGATATCCATTTAATTTTGAGTTTTGTCAAATATGCATTATAAGTTACGGTTTAACACATTTTCAAAGATTATTGAAATGTAAAACTAGATATTGGATCTTAAATGCAACACAAAATACTTGTCTAATAACGCTTCGCCATCTTTTTGCGGGCAAATAATAATCCAATTAGAATATAATTTCGGCAGTGGGTGTGATTCTGAGAGCAGACAACACCAAAAGTGGTAAATCGCTACAGGTTATATACATGATCAAAAGTTCTCACTCTCATGCGGATGTCTTTTTATTTTCCTCATGACAACAAGTCTGTTTTCGTCGGAGGTTAATTGACATGTCACCCCTTACACCAGGACAAGTAGCCTCTTCACAGCTTTTTTTCTTGATATGGAACAAAATTAGAAAGAAATGGGAATTTGTGTCAAATGGGAGTTCGGCAAAGGGGGCAACTTGGGAGCTCATCAATGCGGTCTTCACGCCGTGTGCTGGGCCACTAGAAACTCAGAGCTGTAAAAAGTTCATGAATTTAGATTGAGTCTATCGTCTCTGCGTTATCAAGCAGAGCATCGATTCGGTCATGGCCAACCTGTGCTCAGGCGCAGAGATGCTCCCAAGAGAGTTGACGTTCACCATTTGCAAAGTTCAATCATTTCGTTTTTGCCACCTTTGGCCTAGAGCTTCGTGCGTGCACCAGGATACAAAATGAGCTTAAGCTTGAGCTCACACGTATGCAACAAGATAAAAACTTGTCGTTGTACAAAATGAGAAACACTCAGGTCTATTTGTAGTCTAGTTGTTCAATTCATATGGTGTAGATACAATGATAATGTGGTGAGGTTTAGCAAGCCAAGTGGCCCGGATAAACTAACATTCTGCAGGTGTCTGGGCAGCGGTTTTTCTAGCGGGTGTTGATGTTTGGCTAAGCTCATGTGCAATATGAATTCTGATTGCCCTGTGAAGAACATCCTGATATGTTTTGATATTTGACTTTCAAACAGGATATTTTTGGCATGGTTGTGAAGAGAAGTATTGCATATCTGTATAAAACTGTCAGTTTTGTTTGTTTGTTTGTGTTTGGCCGGTAGCACTTAAAAAACATGTTCAAAATTTGATTTGAATCCATTATGTTATTTTCTAAATAAATGGACCCATTTTTCAAAATAAATGTCTTTACCCTCTATTCACTTGGATATCATGTTCTTGATAGTTGCTTTGATCATTCAGTTTGAAATTTGAAAATGCGGTATATCAAAACTTTCTAGAAATAAAACTTGGTCAATACAAAGTGGAAACAAATTTAAAAAGGATGAAAAGGGGCCTAGCAACGTGGAGATGAATGTTGATTTTGATCTAATGCATTTTATTCAAATTATAAGCAGAACTGATGATTTTCACTTACTTTGTTCACTAAAAAAATAATGAAAAGAAACATTTCTTTTAAATCATAAGCAAAATTGACAAATATTTGAGCTCAATTTTATTTGACATCAGACAAAATCATTTTAAACTTGACATGCAGTTATCATCCAAGTTTACAACATCATTTGACATCAGTATATGTGCGTCACTAAGGGTGTGACTCCCATACTAATGGTTCATTTTATAACTTAAGCTTTATTACTGGTGGTGATGTGGGCTTCAAGTCCTGCCAAAAAGTGTTTGCTGACATTTATATGTATTTTTAACTTAACTTGTTTAGTATCATTCTCTGTGGATTAAGAAGGAATATAGTTGAAGTGAGACTCTGTAACAAAGAGGGGAAATGGTGAAAAGAGTATTTTTAAATTCTGATTTCCTGGAAAAAAGTGATATTGAGATTTTCACTTATTTGCATATTTACGATTTATTCGTCAATTTAATGGTCAAGTGATCAGAATGTGTGAAAGTGGAAAACTCCCCCTCCCCAGTGCTATATATTTGCGTATCTATATTGCTTTTGCACACTTTAATGTTGTAAGCTGATCTAGACAACAGCTTGCTACCCTACCCGGGCCTACCCCGAGACTTGTGTGTTGTCGTCAGAGATACAGCGTCACAGCGTGCCGGGCTAGCCTCTTTGCCAGTCCAGCCACGCATAGAACAACTTGCAAATGGCAATCTGGGAGAAAACCAGTGGTGCACGACTGATTAAATTTGAAGAGATTGAGGTGTGAACCACTGAAATTTTAATGTACGGCAGCCAAAACTTGCTCTACGGCATATGTTCTTAGAAGCATTGCCAGCCACTGAATATATTGCACTTGTGGCAAGTAGCGCCCTGGCAGACCCTCAACCTACCCTTAGTGAGCAACCAGGATGAAAACGGATCTCGGAATAGAAGCTTTTCTGATTAAGATTCATTGAAATCTATATGAGATATTAGAATCTGGACAGACATTTGTCAGTCTGATTTGATGGTGGAATTGGTGGCCCCTAAGGATTTGGGTTTGTGTGTCATAAAAGTATAAATTTTGTCAGGGACTAAAACTAATACTTCAAATAATGGGGCTAGTATTTGAGTGAGGATATTGGATACCCCCAATATGCATTTGGTTGGTGGTTGCCTTATATGCCCCTTCCTTCCGTCCTAGACTGGCTCGCTTTGGCCAAGTATCAACACATGTGGGGGTGTGTATGGGTGACCCAGGAGATGTGTAAGGGTGTACAAGGAGTAAACAAAAGGGTGAGGAGAAGGCAGTTTTAATGAGTTCTGAGAGAATGTTAGTTGAGATTAGCAATTGGTCATTTAGGTTAAATCAATATAAAAGTAACATTGAGATTTTGCATCTGCCTGTGTGCTTGTCCATCAATATGGTTAAAGTTCTTTTTGAAAATATTCTTTTGAAGATAATATTGGGATAAAAAAAAAAATCCAACATAAATATATTAAATACAAATATGAATAAATATTAAATTAAAACATATATTAAATTGTAACATATATGTTGTCCCAGCAGCCCAAATGGTGACTGATCAAAGGTAGTTTAAGATTGTTTGAGCTGCCACTTCTAAAATAAAAACATACTGAAAATTTAAAATATTTGTAAAAATCACTTAATACCAAGACATTTTTTCCAACCATGCAGTAGCATAATGAAGTAGAATTAAATCAGTGTATATACAAGACTCCATCTTACAATGTACAATTGGTACCCTATTGAATTAGTAATTCGCTAAATTGGTTGTAGATCAAATATTTGCTGCCCCAGTGTAAACTAAATGATGGGTCTACTGGGCCAGCGGACAGCTAAATCAGCTGAGCGATGGACTTGACTCAATACCTGCCAACGGCAATGAATCTGAATTTCACATTGCACTCTCTCTTGTCTTATGATTTGCTAATTAAGAATTGCATATTGGAGAGCATTTCTCTGTAGTGTAGGTTTGGTTGAAATTGTTCCACTGTTTTAATGCAGCAAATAATATGTTATGTTCACATATGTTCTAGAGAAGCAGCCTGTAGTGGAGCAGAGTTAGATATCTCAAATTTATCTTTTTGTAATTTTTTGTAATTTTCATTTTGCCTTGAATTTAACTGCATAACAAAAGTTTTGTACACAGTTTTCATAATTTTGTTGTACGTAAATGTGTATAGATCCAGAAAGGTAAACTAGTAGTTAACTTTTTTGAATTCCTAAAAAACAACCTAGTAAGACAATTTACACATGATGTATGTCCACCTTTGATTCATAGACAGAAGAAAATCGTTATTAAAAGCATTGAAATTGTTAATAAGCAATCTTAAATTTTTCCATTTTGTTAATACTTTGAGCCAAATAAGGGTTGTTTTGTTAAAATGGGTCACATGTTCTAAATAGTAGATTTTGGTCTTATTTGAATGTTTGGTAGAAAAACTTCTGAACTTCTTCTAAAATGCCTTATCTTTATTGAATGATTTAAAACTTGTTGGCAACATCTGTACTTTTGGTAACATCTGATCATATGGAAGAATCAACATTTTGGACAGTCGTTGTGACAGGTTGCTATTCTGTTGTTAAAAAGTACTTTTGGTGAACTTTTTTCACAGCTTTAATGTTGTGTTGGGCTTTGTTCATGACTTATGTGGTAATGTATTGGGCTTGTAACATGCGTTGATAACATGGAAATGTGCATCTGGTCTCATGGGCTTCTAATGTTCTATTTTTATATCGCTGGGAAAATGGCAAAGGTTTTAATTTAGCTCTCTTATAAACACATTATCTAGCCGCTTTAGAACTATTAAAACAGGGACGCATGCTTTTGGAGACGCCAAAATATCATGAAAAATTGCTAAAAGAGAAAACTTAAAAAAATTGTCTGGCTAATTTTTTCTTTCAAAAATAGGCAGGAAATATGAAAATTAATGGCACATATGTCATGTATATTTGATCAAAAAGATTTGAGATATTAATGGTGAAATATAAATCTTTACCACTATTTAGGTAATGAAAGTTTCATTCATTTTCTGAAATATGATCATGGATTATATTTCAGCGCTTTTAACTGCTTCAAACACGGTATATGTTTAGTCAAAATCAAAGTTCTTTCAACTTTGATGTTCTTGTACATGTATAGGCGGAACCCATATGTTGGTTATTTCTTAAGAAAGTACAAAGTCTTCTTAAAGTATTCAAATACTGTAGAATAAAAGGTGGATTTGTCAGGACTTGGTGAGAGTCTAATGTAATTATTAGCTTATTGAGGTGGATGTCAGTGATTAAGTGGTGATTGTGAAAACGTAAAGGAGCAATGTGAAGTTTGCCAATGCATATTTCATTGAAGCTAGTCCACCCCTTTACCAATGAAGCTTAAAGAATTATCACGATTTTCAAGTAGCTGACTTTGTGTGTTAGCCGTCACAGATAATGCAATATCGCCTCCAGGCTAGATCGTTTTAGGCTAATATCCCGGAGCTATATAGCGCTGAGAGGTGATAGGTCTCTTCCTCTCTATACTTTGATGGACAGATGGCAGGCTTGCTAAATGGCCCGGCCGTGCTAGCCCGTAGTTTACCCAGCCTGCTTTCCCTTTACATGCACTACGCTGCATTGTTTACTCTCACAGTGTTGAATTCCCTTAGCTCTTGTGTAGTTTTGGTAGAGAAACACACAAACCAAGTTCACTCAGTCAACTACCACCAAAAATGACAATATTATTAATATTGTTGTCCATGTAGTTTGCGATTTGCACATCCCTCCTATTGTAAACATGGGTTTATTTGACTAGGGAACACACAGTGCATACATTCATGCAGAGGCAGCCCTAGCCGTGCTCAACTCAGTCCTGCCTGACTGGCTTGTCATCTTGCGTGCACGCAGCGAGAAAACGGACTAGACAATCTGAAAGATAGATTAGACTAGAGATTGAAATGGAGTGTGTCAGCTTATGAATAACTTGTAGATTATGATGGCCCTATGCTTAATTGATGGGACTTTCTGTCAAGACCAATAAACCTGTCAGCCCTTAACAAACCAGTCGGAAAAATTGCCTCCAGATCATATGTATCTATAGATAGTACAATGTCATTATTGGAACCATTTTATAGAGGAGCCCTAGGGTCATTTTGGATGATGTTCTTGTCCGAGTTAAACAAAAATACAATTTTAATAATGGAACTTGGAAGTAATAACTGTGCTCAAGATATAGCTATTTAACCAATTAACAATAATTAATTAAATGGTGATAAATTTGAAACAATGTGTCTTATTTATGGTGATAGTATCAATTCAAGTGTCATGATAAATAGAAATATAAGGACAATTATTATGCACAATTTTGTGCTGGACTTAACAGATGGTCTGAGAAAACAAAAGTCATTTTTGTAAAATCAAGTTCCTAGCTGATGACCGTGGTTCATTAAGCTAAACTTGTTAATTAATATGTTCAGACAGCTGATTAAAATGTTGATTTGTGCAACTGGCCAGAAGGAGAAAAACATGAAAACAAAAGTACAAAATAAAGCTAGTTTGTCCCTTTCATTGTTGCTGATGAGTTTTATGCAAATTTTGACAGAAATGCAACATAGGTGTGACTAAATGATGAATAGCAAATGAATAAGCAATACGCCATGGTGTTAAGTGGAGTTTCTGCTTTATGCTTCAGGGGGCAACATGGAAGTACCAAAGTAACGGATGACCGGAACAGTACAGAAAATGATTCAGAAGATTTATTCCCATCTGAGGCGTTTACAGCTTGGACTTGTGATAATTTGGTTTTTAATGATTTCTTGAGCCAATACTGACTTTGATATTGCTAAAAGTGTTAGAGTACGAATGTTAAATGCAATATCAAATGAGCATGCATCTTATGATGTGTTAAGGATGATTATGAGTCCAAAAAAACTTGTGCATTTTGTTAATGGCTAGCTGTAAAAGTTCAAGACACATATCAA